>JAPDOI010000529.1:0-100000 GCA_029168955.1 Aplectana chamaeleonis | reverse complement strand
CCGTAGACAGTGTGTGGGACCCAAAAGGGAGTGCGCAGGACGCCTTAGAAACTGTGCGGGACCCGAGTGGGAGCGCGCCGGACGCAGTAGAAAGTGTGTGGGACTCATAGGGGAGTGCGCAGGACGCCGTAGAAAGTGTGCGGGACCAAAGTGAGAGTGCGCCGGACGCCGTAGACAGTGTGTGGGACCCAAAAGGGAGTGCGCAGGACGCCTTAGAAACTGTGCGGGACCCGAGTGGAGCGCCGGACGCAGTAGAAAGTGTGTGGGACTCATAGGGGAGTGCGCAGGACGCCGTAGAAAGTGTGCGGGACCAAAGTGAGAGTGCGCCGGACGCCGTAGAAGTGTGTGGGACCCAAGGTCTAAGGCTCCGGACGCCGTAGAAACTGTGCGGGACCCGAGTGGGAGTGCGCAGGACGCCGTAGAAGGTGAGTGGGACCCAAGTGGGAGTGCGCCGGAAGCCGTAGAAAGTGTGTGGGACTCAAGTGAGAGTGCGTTGGACGCCGTAGAAATTGCGCGGGACTTCACAGGCGTTGCGAAAGACGCAGAAGAAAACTTACGGGGGCGCGCAGAATGCCGTAGAAAGTGTGCGTGACCCGAGTGGGAGTGCGCAGAACGCCGTAAAAAGTGTGTGGGACCCAAGGTAGAGTGCGCGGATGCCGTAGAAAGTGTGGGACCCAAGGTCGAGCGCGCCGGACGCCGTAGAAAGTGGTGGGACCAAAGTGAGAGTGCGCCGGACGCCGTAGAAAGTGTATGGGACCCAAGGTAGAGTGCGCCGGATGCCGTAGAACGTGTGTGGGACCCAAGGTCGAGTGCGCCGAACGCCGTAGAAAGTGTGCGGGACCTTAATGGGAGTGCGTGAGACGCCGCAGGAAGTGTGTGGGACTGAAGTGAGAGTGCGCCGGACGCCGCAGAAAGTGTGTGGGACCCAAGGTAGAGTGCGCCGGATGCCGTAGAAAGTGTGTGGGACCCAAGGTCGAGTGCGCCGGACGCCGTAGAAAGTGTGCGGGACCGAAGTGAGAGTGCGCCGGACCCCGTAGAAAGTGTGTGGGACCCAAGGTAGAGTGCGCCGGATGCCGTAGAAAGTGTGTGGGACCCAAGGTCGAGTGCGCCGGACGCCGTAGAAAGTGTGCGGGACCAAAGTGAGAGTGCGCCGGACGCCGTAGAAAGTGTATGGGACCCAAGGTAGAGTGCGCCGGATGCCGTAGAACGTGTGTGGGACCCAAGGTCGAGTGCGCCGAACGCCGTAGAAAGTGTGCGGGACCTTAGTGGGAGTGCGTGAGACACCGCAGGAAGTGTGCGGGACGAAAGTGAGAGTGCGCCGGACGACGTAGAAAATGTGTGGGACCCAAGGTAGAGTGCGCCGGATGCCGTAGAAAGTGTGTGGGAACCAAGGTCGAGCGCGCCGGACGCCGTAGAAAGTGTGCGGGACCCGAGTGGGAGTGCGTGAGACGCCGCAGGAAGTGTGTGGGACCCAAATGCGAGTGCGCCGGACGTCGTAGGAAGTGTGCGGGACCGAAGTGAGAGTGCGCCGGACGCCGTAAAAAGTGTATGGGACCAAGGTAGAGTGCGCCGGATGCCGTAGAAAAAGTGTGGGACCCAAGGTGGAGTGCGCCGGACGCCGCAGAAAGTGTGCGGGACCGAAGTGAGAGTGCGTGAGACGCCGCAGGAAGTGTGTGGGACCCAAATGCGAGTGCGCCGGACGTCGTAGGAAGTGTGCGGGACGAAAGTGAGAGTGCGCCGGACGACGTAGAAAATGTGTGGGACCCAAGGTAGAGTGCGCCGGATGCCGTAGAAAGTGTGAGGGACCAAAGTGGGAGAGCGCCCAACTTCAAAATTGTTTTGTGCGTCTAGAAGAGAGTGTATACCACCCCTTTCTCCACGTCCCCCCCCCTTAACCACTCATTTCATCTGCTTAGCTGTTTATATGCATTGCCCCTTCTAAATCGGGTTTATATACGATGGAAATGTGATTTAATCAAAATATGCATCCAGAAAATACAAACATCGTTATACTACATTTGGCAATAAAGGTAGCAGGGTGTCAGCTGGTCATGGAGAAGTTTACTGAATCTCAAACAGCGGTTGTCTTTATCATGACAGAAATGAATATAAATGAACTACCACTTTAAGACCTCATAAAACTGAAGAAGGGTCGGTGTGCAACTGCACAAGAAAGGAGGTTAGCAGGGTTTGCAAGGTTTGAAATGCTTTGTAATTTCTAATTGCTCGAGTTTTGTCGCCAAAACCAGCTTACAGGCCGCCGCAACCAAACTCCAGCGGCAGAGTCCGGCGATAGCCGGCAAGTGTGAGAGCTTCTGTACGTCATCTCACATAGAATCACAGCGGATTTCGATTCATTTGCCTTATACTCAAGATGCCGGCGACGCCGGCAAATGGGCCGGCGCAGCCGGACCCCAGCGGCAGAGGCCGGCGTCAGCACGGTCTACAATCCTTTTAAGGGGTTGGTACTTTGGGGTGGGCGAAAATCTACCCTGGAATAGCTACGCACAGTCAGCAGGGATCGCATTGATACGTTGCGTTCCTTATGTTGCATATGCAAACTCGGTGTGCATATATTACAGCATGCACCCACCGAGTTTGCGCCAGCCCGCAGTAGGGAACGCAGAGTATGAGTGCCATCCATGCCGACTGTAGTAGATGTCGTTAATACATACTTCCGCGTCTGGGCGCCGCAACGAAGTGCAGTTCTATAGTATCGATTGTGCTAGGCTGCATGATCAATATTATAGGATTGCACTGCGCCATCCCGCTAAACGGCATGAATATAAACGGCCTTTTAGGTTTAGCTTCGGAGGCAAAGAAAGGTCGTCGAACATATGCTTTCCAGGCTCGTCTTCAAAGAAATCAAAACCGAAACAAGAGAAGTTCACAGGGTTCATAATAAAGAAAGAATCAGATGTGAGTTGTTCTGCAACGTCTAAACGTGAAAAATTAAATTTATGCTTAATTTCTTGGGCTATTATAATAAACTTGGGATAAGTCAGTACTCCATGCCCTCCTCTAAGAAAATTTTTACGGTGTTACTCGCTTTATTTTTTTTCATTATATATGCATCCATCCTCGAGGTAACAGGAGTGAAAGCACGCAAAATGAAGTTCGCATTTGCAGGAGAACATTAAGACCGATCTTCACTCTCTCGACGAAGACAATCCATTCGCGAGGTAAGGTCTATTGTATGCCCCTACGTTTAAAAATTCTCCGAACACATAGCCATGGCGATCAGTGCTCAATCGTGTATGTACATCGATTGATCGCCATAGCTAGCCACTGATAACTATAGTTGTGCTCGAATAGTCGCAATCGAAGGAACATTCGAATAAATTATTCGATTATTTATTCGATGATCGAGTAATTGAAAAATCCCGATTTTCGATTATTATTCGAAATTGACTATCGAAAAAAACTCATATTCGATTTATATTCGAAATCGACCATCGAAAATACCAGATATTCCATTTATATTCGAAATCGACCATCGAAAATACCAGATATTCGATTTTTATTCGAAATCGACACTGACAATTATTCAAATATGTTCGATCTTCGAATATATTCGAATAATCTAACACAGCCATTACCGGATCCTACACAGAAATTTTTCAAAGGGCCACTGCACCAGCACTACCGTGGTTCAGGGCTGTGCGTAACTGAAATTTTGAATTGCGTAAATCGTAGATCGTAATTTGCAAAATCCTCGTAATTCGTGAATCGTAATTCGTAACTGATGAGTAATACGCTCAAACAAAGCCCCAAACCTCATTAAACATGGAAACGCCTCAACTTTCCAGTGTTCTCAAAAGAATCTGTTTTCGATGAGTACTTGAAAAAGTGCCCTCATCCGAGCGAATCTCTGGTCCGCGATCGCAGACACCCGCTGTGGCAGCACGATGACAATACTGGTGGGACTACGTAGTCCCGGCCATAGCTTCGTTGGGTGGAGCCATGTACCCCACCAACCTTTACCTCTGGACAGGTGAAGGGGGAACCTTCACCATTTAAAAACCGTAGACAACCGGTGAAACGCCCCGAAAAAGAATGAAAGTGACCCAACACTCATGCATGTCATTTTCAAGATCTGATGGGAGCCATTGCCGGTTTTTGTCCATAATTTTTTTGTGCTTGGAGACAGACCTTTGGCGAAGGTTGTTTTCGAAATTCCCAAAAATTCTATATCGAGTAGCGTTTTCAGTTTTGAAAAATACGTTCCACTTCTTCCAGCCGATTTCAGTTTATAAAGTGCATTATTTTTGCCTGATATTATCGGTTTTTCGTCCATAACTTTTTTGTGCTTAGAGATAGACCTTTGGTGAGGAGCGTTTTCGGAATTTCGATGGAATTCAGTGTCGAGTAGTGTTCCCAGTTTGAAAAAAAAATATTTTCTCGGTCCTTCAGCCTAATTCACTTTACGAAACACCGGTTTTTCGCCTATAACTCTTTAACCTTAGAAGATAGGGTTCTGGTGAAGGTTGTTTTTGAAATATACGTAAAATTCTGCGTTGAATGATATATTGGGTTCCTAACTTTGCTTGCCCCATAAGCCAGCCAGGTCGGTGGAGTCGAGCCCCGTTGTCGGCTCCAGCAGATTTCTGCGTCTCTCATTTAAACCCTAGAGGTGAGAGCACCCGATGGAAGTAACTATGGAGCTCGGCTCCACCGACCTGGCTGGCTTATGGGGAAAGCAAAGTTAGGAACCCGATATACAATTCGACGCAGAATTTTACGTAGATTTCAAAAACAATCTCATCAAAATCCTGTCTTCAACGGTTAAGGTGTTATAGGTGAAAAACCAGTGTTTTGTAAAATGAATTAGGCTGAAGGATCGAGAGAATATTTTTCCAAACTTGAGACACTAGTGGACGCAGAATTCCATCGAGATTCCAAAAACAACCTCCACCAAAGGTCTGTCTCCAAGCACAAAAATTTATGGACGAAAAAACGATGATTTCAGACAAAAAAAGGCACTTTATAAACTGAAATCGGCTGGAAGAGCGGGAACGTATTTGGCAAAAGTGAAAACGCTGTTCGATGCAGATTTTTATGGGGATTTTGAAAAGAACCTTCATCAAAGCGCATTCTTATAGGGTAAAAAGTTATGGACGAAAACTGATTGCTGTTGGTCAAAGAAACGTTATTTCATAAATTAAAATCGGCTGAGAGATTGGGAACGTATTTTTTTCCAAATTTAAAACATTATTCGACGCAAAATTTCATGAAGATGTTGGAAACAGCTCCGTTCAAAGATTCATCTTAAAGGGCAAAAATGTTATAAGAGACGAACAGGTAGTTTTTCAATCACGCTTAGAGAAACTTTCCGAAAATTTTTGACTCCAAGACAGCTCGAAGGAAATTTTCTCCATGAGCTAGGCAGATCATTTCATTAAGAATAGTGAATTTCTAATGGAGTTCATCTAACGAAAAAATGTTTAAAATTATTGATTAAAATAAAAAATATATTGAATGCAAGAAATAGAGGATTAAGACAACGTCAAATTTTCGAGTTGGAAATCTCTAGGGAACCTTCACCATTCCCCACTCAGGTATCCTAAACAACCTTCACCTCTCGGACCGCTGTCTCCACTCCAACGAACCTATGGTCCCGGCACGATCAACCTTCGTCCCAGCACGATTTCATCGCATTACGTGCTGCAACAGCGTTTGTCCACAACTGTGGACCGGAATTTCCTTCTGATAAGGACAATACTGGTCGAAAGTGTAAATCCTCTACTATCCAACGCTTTTTTTGGTTTTTAGCAAAACTTGGCGGTTTCCGGAGTTGAAACTGAAATCTGATGGAGATCCAGGGTACCGACTGAGAGTCTACTATTTTTTAGCAACCAAAGCTAAACCGCGAAAATTGCAAGGCGAAACCCACGACATATGCGCTAAATCAAAATAAGCACGGGAATTCTCAATAGAGCGAGATTTGTATATTTTTTCCCAGCCTTTGACAAGGTGCTTTTATTGCTGTCGACGACTGCTAATTTGGATTTTGTTCGTTTTTATCGATTTTTGGAAACGAAATAGAAATGAATAGGTGGCTAAAGGAGAACTACCCAAAGGGGTGCGGTATATATCAAACAGCAGCAGGTTTTGCGGCTCATACTCGTTAGGGCAGAAAATGTCGAAGTAACAGATTCACGAAAAGTGAAAAAAAAGCTAGGATTCACGCCTAATCGAGAATTTCCGCGAACACTATTACCAACTCAGACAGCATTACTGATGGAATAGCTGGAGCCTGGCGGGCCGAACAACTCCCATCTCGCTATACGACCGCTATCGTTCTAGGAGGAAGCGCGTCATTTCAAATGTATCGCGCCTCTTCACTGAGGACACCCAACGAAGACGCGACGTATCGTGATCGAGATGTAGGCTGTTTATTATATATTCCATCCGATGGCCAAAATTGCGTCGGATCGGATTTTCGGATATTGCCGATTTTGCAAAATCGACTGATCGGACAAAACGGATACTGGCCCAAACGAGAACTTCGAATAACGGATCCTATCCGAAACGAGAACTTTCAACCGGATCGGTTATGGGATATCCGATCGGATAAAATCGGATCCACCGGATATTTCGGATGAAAAAACGGATAAAAAAATTTGGGTGGTGGCCATCATGTATCAACACCCCTTAGGAGGCGGGAGAAACGGGAGAGGAGCGAGGTTTCTGATTGGACGCAACAGGGGCTAGCCTGTGTTGCGTCCAATCAGGAACCTCGCTCCTCCCCCGTTTCTCCCGCCTCCTCGAGGGCGTTGATACACGATGGCCACCACCCAAAAAAATTTTCAGTAGTACCGAGGATTCAACTGGTTTCCGGGCATCTCGTCCCCGCCGTCCCCGCCACCAGCCAGCCGCGGCCTGGCCCTCGCGCGTCTGGCACTCTCCGGTCTCTCGCCTGCCCTGCCTCGTCTTGTGCTCTCCTCTTCCCGCAGCCCGAGTCTGGGAAGGATATAGGCCACGTTCGACGATTTTCCTGAGAGGAATGCTCACATTACCTATGCGAGTGGTGGGGGGAAGGGACACCGATTAGGGAAGTTCAATGATTTTCGAATGTTCAGTGGAGCAATTCATGCTTGTGAGGGCAGAATTCGTTCCATCGCAGCAGGGAGGGGATGGAATCTCCATGTTAATGTTTCCCGATGATTATGAATGGCGTTATGAATTCAGTCTCGAACAAGTTTTGGCTGATAGAGTAACAAAATCATATATGTTTACCACCTCTCCCAATCCACAGAACTTTAGAAGATGTATTTTCATGTACTCACGTAACTTCTGAATGAATTCTGAGCACACACTTCTTAAGCAATGGGAACCGAAGCAGAAAAACGGATATCTGCCATCTTATTTCTTGATGATTAGAAAATGTCGGCTATAGACGTCACCGAATGAATACCTATTCATAAATTCAATTCATTCGACACTTTGAAATTATGATTCCTTACCGAAAGTTCAATTCATTCAAGCACTTGAATTTCTATTTTTTCCAAATGCTTGAATTGTTTTTTCTTCAATCCGAACCTTTAATTTTTCCGGTTGATCTATTCTTACGGATATTTTTGTCATACTTTTTTCAAGATAGTTCGAATCATCCGAAAATCCCAGGTTGTAATTTTTTTCGATCAATCGTTTCTTTTTGAAATTTTGTAATATTTTTTCGAATTGCCGATTCATTCATTTTCCGGTGCTCTAAGCACTCCCAGTTGGGTCGCGTCCACTTTTCCCGCGCTCTACGCACTCCCAGTTGGGTTCCGTCCACTTTTCCCGGCGCTCTGTTTACTCCCAGTTCGGTCCCGCTCACTCTATACAGCGCCTGGCGTACTTCAGTTTGAGTTCCGCACACGGAGCATACGGTCCCTGATGAACTTGTGGCACAACGTCTCTCGAAATCTATTGAGCCCTATCACGTTATCATTCCATTTCTGCTGAAAAACCGGCCGAACTGCTTATCACTAAATTCCTTCAGACACACACACACATTTCGAAATTCACAAATTTGTTAATATCTCGAGAACCACTGTGTGGATTTTTCTGAAAATTGGGCAATGTTGAGAACATTTACTGCTCCTTCTTTTGTGAGAGTCCCTTGTTTCAAGATTTCTCCCGAACCGATATTCTGGAATGAGGGTTGTGCGCAGAAGTAATCCTTTTCCAAATCAGGTGCGCGCTTGGCGCGCACCACAGTTGATCGTTCGGGTTTCTAAGGATTGAGAACTTTGGCTTGCAAAGCATTTCACTAAGAGGGAAAATGTTCAATATTCTTTTTTTTTAGATTAGATTAGATTTGTTACGACATTTAAGACGTCGTGAGAACAAAAAAGGAAATAAATTACAATAATTCTGCGATACTGCAAACGGAACACGTAATAAACAAACAGATAGTAAATGAAGAAAAATCCTTTCAATTAATTGCTTTCTAGGAAACCTGTTAATCACGCATCACTAATTGCTGAGCAACTTGGCATCACCGAAACGTTTGAAACACCGCAAGGTGTTTTTATGTGCAGTGTTCTGCATCAACTGGCTGTAAACATTCTTTTGCCTCATGAAATTCTCAACGGCGAGTGTGGTCTGCAATCTGCATACCTCTTCACTTAGAGGGTTTCAGTCACTAGAGGTACATTCAACCTACAACTGAAAAGAGCCAGGCTGGACTGTAGACGTTACTTCTTCATCCATAGAACAGTACCATTGTTCGAAAGACTCTGCAGAACATCCACGATACCTTTTAGCCTCCTTTTAGCCAAAAGCTCATTCTTAGCAGTTCGGCATCCTGATGCTTACCTATACTGTTCCCAACTCACTGTCCATGTCAACTTGTCGTGTTTATGTGATTTCATTTGTTACAAGCTCGTTTCATGTGGGCTACTCTTCTTTCCTTTCACATCTTGTGTAATTAGCATTCAAAAATCCAATTGGGAGGCCGCGACGCTGATTGGCGGGAAAAGTGGCATACGTGAAAGCGAAGGAAAGGTGGCTATCAATCGAATGGCTTGGTGCCGGATCACACGTCGAGTTCATCATTTTGAGGCAGGGTTCGGCGCGAGTGTGGGCTCTCACAGGGGGCTGAGCTCCGGAGGGGTGGAATCGGGGATTTTGATCTTTGGACGAAGACCAATTGAACCAACCTGTTTATGAGTAAAAACCGTCAGGAGCAGTTTCTCACGTAGATTTCAAATATATATTACGATTTACCCGAAAGGCTGATTTACCTGATTTACAAGTCACGGAGTTCAATCAGGAAGTGTAGGGTGAAGTGAAGGTCTCTTCAGAATAAAATTCAAGACATATGAATCCTACATGTAAAAAGACCAAAGCGGTTTGACTACTAAATGCAAAATGATTCCTGCAAATGATTTCTGTGAGTCACCAGAGTGGATATTCGAGTTGAGCGGGGTCGATTCACCATATATACTCACTTTCACCATCTCAGTTAAAGGCACTGATCGCGATAAATTTCATCGTCGAATTTTCCATGACAAACGCCTCTCGTGGCTCTCAGAAGCAGAACAGCGTCGAAAAAACGGGACGAAAAGCTACCCAGGAGCCGCAAAACGGCTTAGAAAAGTGGGCAAACCCCGCCAATGTGGGCAAGTCCCGCCCCTTTCCGCCCCTCTACGTGAACAAAGTAACACTCGAAATCGTGAGTTGAGCGATGGTTTCCGATCAATAGTCCCGTTCTTCCCTTCATTCTCAACTTATCTCTTTACTCAGGCCAGCTCGCATACATTGGCTGCAAAAGACGGAAGTTACAAGCCTCGGACAACTCGTCTACCATTTTCCCTAGCTCAATTTTCGAGGGACCATAACTCCATTCCCAGAAGGTCTTGTACGACTTCAGAAGCATCATTGGAATCAGAATGGGACCGGTTTCAAGATAAGCAAAAAAACAGGAAAGCGATTTTTATCGCGAATAGTGCCTTTAAACTAACGCTGAAGACCGCTACACTATACGGGATCACACCTTTCTCAGGTGTGGCCTCACCGAAAGTCCGCAATTTTAAAAACTAGAAGTATTGAAAGTAGGATACTTGAGTCCAGCGTGGTCGATTTACCCTTGATACAATTTGTCACCATTTGAGATGAACGCTGAAGACCGCTACAGTAGGGGGATCACACCTTTCTCAGGTGTGCTCTCACCGGAAGTCCGCAATTTTGAAAACTAGGAGTCATGAGAGTAGGATACTTGAGTTCAGCGTGGTCGATTTACCGCAGTTACAAACTTTCATCATCTCAGAGTAGCGCCGAAGACCGCTACGATGAAGAAAACGGCCAAGTCCACGAACATAAATTTTGGTTTAGAACTGCAGTAACTTAAGTTCTAAGTGAGGCACCCGGGAAAATCCTAGCTTTAGGAAACTACGCTCTGAACCCTACCGTTTTGGACCTCCCGCACCCCAGGAGAAGGTTTTTGAAGAAAATTTTCGTGGTGTGGGTTCTGCGACATTTTTCGCGTTCTCTCAGTACTTGGGTGTGGGCCCAGCTGTGGGCCATTAGTGCATTTTAAAGAAGAACCCACACCTAGTGAATTTTCTCCAAAGGCTTTCTCCAGGGGTGCGGAGAGATTCAAACGATAGAGTTAAAAGTCTCGTTTCTTAAAGCCAGGATTTTTCCAAATAACTCGTTCAGCACTTAACTTATAACGTTCCAAATAACCTACTTTTTTAAGCACGTTTTTTTCGTCTCCCGCTCTCTATGTAGCGGTCTTCGGCGTCCATCTTAGACGGTCAATGTTGGTATACTTTGTAAATCAATCACGCTAGACTCAAATATCCTACTCTCGCGACTAGAAGGAGAATATGGACTTCCGGCGAGATCGAGCCCTCTCTTGCACACAGCACAAGCTTATCAGTTACTTATACTTTTGCACTTTCAGCTCCTCTCTACATGAATGCAATAAGCGCTGCTCCGTGCTCTCAACCTCTTAAACATCCAATTTTTTTCGAGCTGTCAATTTTGTTTTTTATCCATTTGACGATTTTATACTTACCATTTGAATACGACAACAGAAATTTTACTGCAGTGGAGCGTTAGAGGTATGTAGACCTGCTGGATGAACAGCTTGAACACATCAGCTCTTGGTGGGGGTGGGAGAAAACGGTCATCAAAAATTGATCTACTAACGTTCCTGGGGAGGGAGGGTTCAAGCGAAATTGCCATTAGAGGCGGGAGGGGGGGGGGTCTGAGCAGAACTGGCTCGCCCACACCTCGTGCAGTACCTGCGTTGAGGGCATTGTGCTCGCAGAAAACCACATTTGTTTTTTCTCTACGCATACCCAAGTATGAACCAAGTCGAGGTCTGTTGTGAAGATCAGTGTTACGTATCCATTATATAACTTAGTCCCTTTAAAACGATTTTGTGGTCTAAGAAGGCCCCACAGTCGGCCATCTAGCACGGGAACAAAAGCGCCACGACAGCCGCAAACTATCCGGCCCGGACTATGTACTCTTCATTTCAAGGGCCTCTATCCTGAACAATAACCTTTCTGAGAGTGATATGCTACTTGTGTACCTTTTCAGAACTTCGGCAGATAAGAAAGGGAAAGCGACGATCGAAACGACAGAGCAAGCATCAGATGAACGAGTCGTCGAAGTGAACCTAACGGCTCCGTCTGAGGCTCCTCTAGCCACAAAATCCGCGTATGCTGATGTATGCAATCACTTTCTACACGCGATTTTATGTTATTGCTGTCTATGGCACTAGTGCCGCATTGGGAGGCTTCCTTAGACTTCCAAAAAGTGTCCTATTCATCCTGCCGAAATTTTCACATTCGTCGAATTTATTTCTTTAGAATCAGTCGCGAAGCAGCTATGACCCTGAGAAAACTTGTCGCGAACATACCACAAACCTCCCGCGATCCTCGAACCTAACGCGAACACCTTGGCTCAGCGAACTCCGGTTCCGAGGTTTGCGCAGCCTGCCGCGAGCCTTATACACGTGCCGAACGAACCAGACAGCCCGCGCTGTGAACGACGCACAAATCCAACACTACTGGTGCCTCTGCCGCTCCCTCAATAACACGGGTTAGCGGCGTTCGAATACATCGTTAAGGAACGCTATCATCCTGTAGGTCAAAGGTTAGATAGAAGAATTGGGGAAAAAGAGAGAGATTCAGAGAAACCAAACGATATTTTTGGTAAGAATCCTCGGCGAATCCTCGGCACCGTGGCATTGCTATGATCCTGTCATAAACCGCTCGACAGTATATTCGCGGAGCAGTAAACCAGCCTTGAATGTGCCGGGTCGACGCCTTGAACCTGCCGAGTTGTAGCCTGATAGGCTACGACTCGGCAGGCTCGCGGGAAGCTCACGGCAAATTCTACCAGAGAAGGCATTCGTTGAACGCAATTACAAGCAAATGCCAACTCAGGCAAACTCAAATGTCGACAGCAGGTTTCTGAGGTGTCGTCACAGAGCACATCAGCCGAGGACACGAAAAAATTGGTGATTTTAGCGCGAGAGAACCTGGTATCGCGCCGAAAAGTCCAGCTGTAGACTTCCTAGCGCCGGATTAGGAGACGGCGGCATGGCTTAACCGAAGCCCCGAAAGGTTCAGCTGACGACCTGCTACCGCCGGATTTATCGATTTTGCTGTAGACATCCTATCGCCGGGCTTTTATTAACAGAGTGGCCAACTTCAAAATTCGGAGCAGTTATACGAACTGAACCTTCGCAGGATTCAAAAACGATTACTGCATTATTACTACACCCATATTATAGCAGTCCCTATGCTCGACTGCCCTTAGACATGGGCATTTCGGTTTTTTTTTTCTGCCGTATTCGTTATCGAGGTGGAACACAATATTAACTCAATATTTGAGCTATTTCGCAACCAGTAGAAGAAAAAATAAATATAATTGTGGTGAGCGCGAAGCGCTCACCAGGATTTGGCTTTGATCTCTTCCCGCGCGGATGCCCTACAATGAGATCACCTATTCATACCGTCAACAGAGGTATGAGCTGTACACTATTCGACGCGCTGCAAGAAATTACATATGTGTGCAACTTTTCATCCCAACTGGTCCCCGCTTTCTAAAGTTATGACCTCTCAAAGTACGCAAAAACGTTCTCCACCACCGCCTCCGCCTCCGCCTCCGCCTCCGCCTCCGCCTCCGCCTCCGCCTCCGCCTCCGCCTCCACCTCCGTCCGTCGAAAACCATTTTTTGGAAGGCGTGGACCAAATCGCTCGAAAATTTGTGACTAGAGGTAATCGGCCACGGGAATGACGAAAATAATTGTCAGAACTCACCATAATGACTTCTGGGCCCCTAACGGGCGTTTGAAACTCGGAAACCGGCCTCTCAAGAATAGTTTATGAAAATGGTGGGTTTTTCGTTATCAGTCATTGTTTTCTTAGACTCCATATAAACACCTTGCTCTCCAGGGTGGTGTACTTTGAACGTCCGGCTCGGAAGAGGACGCTGTGCGGGTTGATGTACTTGACCGCGGCGCGTATTCGTTCAAAGCGCTTCATCGATAAGAAGGCGTCGCAGGATGTGCTGAAGTGTCGGTTGACTATGTGAGACCTCAGTAGGGGTGTGCAGGACGTCGTAGAATGTGGGCAGGGCCTCAGTAGGAGTATGCAGGACATCATCGAACGTGTGCAAGACCTCAGTAGGAGTGTGCAGGACATCATGGAACGTGTGCAAGACCTTAGTAGGAGTGTGCAGGACATCATGGGACCTGTGCAAGACCTCAGTAGGAGTGTGCAGGACATCATGGAACGTGTGCAGGACCCCAGTAGGGTGGGCAGGACGTCGTAGAATGTGCAGGACCTCAGTAGGAGTGGGCAGGACATCATGGAACGTGTGCAAGACCTCAGTAGAAGTGTGCAGGACATCATGGAACGTGTGCAGGACCCCAGTAGGGGTGTGCAGGACGTCGTAGAATGTGTGCAGGACCTCAGTAGGAGTGGGCAGGACATCATGGAACGTGTGCAAGACCTCAGTAGGAGTGTGCAGGACATCATGGAACGTGTGCAAGACCTTAGTAGGAGTGTGCAGGACATCATGGGACCTGTGCAAGACCTCAGCAGGAGTGTGCAGGACATCATTGTACCTGCGCAGGACCTCAGTAGGAGTGTGTAGGACATCATTGTACCTGCGCAGGACCTCAGTAGGAGTGTGCAGGACATCATGGGACCTGTGCAAGACCTCAGCAGGAGTGTGCAGGACATCATTGTACCTGCGCAGGACCTCAGTAGGAGTGTGTAGGACATCATTGTACCTGCGCAGGACCTCAGTAGGAGTGTGCAGGACATCATGGAACGTGTGGAAGACCTCAGTAGGAGTGTGCAGGACATCATGGAACGTGTGCAGGACCGTAGTAGGAGTGGGCAGGACATCATGGGACGTGTGCAAGACCCCAGTAGGGGTGTGCAGGACGTCGTAGAATGTGTGCAGGACCTTAGTAGGAGTGTGCAGGACATCATAGGACCTGTGCAGGACCTCAGTAGGAGTGTGCAGGACATTATGGTACCTGTGCAGGACCTCAGCAGGAGTGTGCAGGACATCATGGGCCTGTGCAGGACTCCAGTAGGGGTGTGCAGGTCGTCGTAGAATGTGTGCAGGACCTCAGTAGGAGTGTGCAGGACCTTAGTAGGAGTGTGTAGGGACATCATGGGCCCTGTGCAGGACCCCAGTAGGAGTGTGCAGGACATCATGGGACCTGTGCAGGACCCCAGTAGGGGTGTGCAGGACCTTAGTAGGAGTGTGCAGGACATCATGGGACCTGTGCAGGACCCCAGTAGGGGTGTGCAGGACGTCGTAGAATGTGTGCAGGACCTCAGTAGGAGTGCAGGACCTTAGTAGGAGTGTGCAAGACATCATGGGACCTGTGCAGGACCCCAGTAGGGGTGTGCAGGACCTCAGTAGGAGTCTGCAGGACATTATGGAACGTGTGCAAGACCTTAGTAGGAGTGTGCAGGACATCATGGGACCTGTGCAGGACCCCAGTAGGGGTGTGCAGGACGTCGTAGAATGTGTGCAGAACCTCAGTGGGAGTGTGCAGGACCTTAGTAGGAGTATGCAGGACATCATGGGACATGTGCAGGACCCCAGTAGGGTGTGCAGGACGTCGTAGAATGTGTGCAGGACCTCAGTAGGAGTGTGCAGGACCTTAGTAGGAGTGTGCAGGACATCATGGGACCTGTGCAGGACCCCAGAAGGGGTGTGCAGGACGTCCTAGAATGTGTGCAGAACCTCAGTAGGAGTGTGCAGGACATCATGGGACCTGTGCAGGACCCCAGAAGGGGTGTGCAGGACGTCGTAGAATGTGTGCAGAACCTCAGTAGGAGTGTGCAGGACATCATGGGACCTGTGCAGGACCCCAGTAGGGGTGTGCAGGACGTCGTAGAATGTGTGCAGAACCTCAGTAGGAGTGTGCAGAACATCATGGGACCTGTGCAGGACCCCAGTAGGAGTGTGCAGGACGTCGTAGAATGTGTGCAGAACCTCAGTAGGAGTGTGCAGGACATCATGGGACCTGTGCAGGACCCCAGTAGGGTGTGCAGGACGTCGTAGAATGTGTGCAGAACCTCAGTAGGAGTGTGCAGGACATCATGGGACCTGTGCAGGACCCCAGTAGGGGTGTGCAGGACGTCGTAGAATGTGTGCAGAACCTCAGTAGGAGTTTGCATGACATCATGGGACCTGTGCAGGACCCCAGTAGGGGTGTGCAGGACGTCGTAGAATGTGTGCAGAACCTCAGTAGGAGTGTGCAGGACATCATGGGACCTGTGCAGGACCCCAGTAGGGGTGTGCAGGACGTCGTAGAATGTGCAGGACCTTAGTAGGAGTGTGCAGGACATCATGAAACGTGTGCAACACCCTGTAAGGATGAGCAGGACTTCATGGAATGTGTGCAGGACATCAGTAGGAGTGTGCAGGACATCATGAAGCGTGTGCAGGACCCCAGTAGGGATTAGCAGGACGTCATGGAATGTGTGTAGGACCTTAGTAAAATTGTGCAGGACATCATAGAACGTGTGCAGGACCCCAATAGGGGTGTGCAGGACATCAAGGAATGTGTGCAGGACCTTAGTAGGAGTGTGCAGGACATCATGAAACGTGTGCAAGACCCCTGTAAGGATGAGCAGAGCTGTGGAATGTGTGCAGAACATCAGTAGGAGTGTGCAGGACATCATGAAACGTGTGCAAGACCCCCTGTAAGGATGAGCAGGACTTCATGGAATGTGTGCTGGATCTCAGTAGGAGTGTGCAGGACCTCAGTTTAATGCTCAGGACACCGTATCCAAGCCAGGCATCCGAATCTACAAGAACGATAGTTAAGTCCGCCAGAGCAGGGCTACCGTAATCTCACTCGAGTTAGCTCTAAAATTTTCTAAGTTCTGACTCCGAATTCGCTTCATCTTCCCTACAGGTGGTGATGTTTTCCTGCTTTGTAGTCCATGCGGATCCTCAACTGCTGACCTTCTGAGCAGGACGGTGTGTGAATCAAGACACACCGCTCTTTCACTTCTTTTATACTTTACCCTTGGTCAATTTTGTATCATCCAATTTGTTTACGAGAGCCGAATAACATTATTCCTAAGATTACGGTAGCCCTCTTCTGGCGCACTTAAAGGCAGTGTTTACGACAAATCTCGTTCTCGAGGTCTCGGTGTGAAACTCTAAGTTGGCAGGTGCTGTAGAGTGATAGGGTCCAAGAAGCCAACGAAAACTGGCCAGAAATGAATACAAACGGATTGAAAGCTCTCCCGATGCGCCTACCTATCCCGGTCCGCCCCCGATCGGACGAGCTTGTGGCGCCGCACGCGTTTCGATGGCAAAATGCCAAGCAAACTCTGCCGCAATTAGCATTACCGATTCGCGCAGATTTCGCGATTAGCGCGCGCTTGACGAAACCAGCAGGGCCCATGATTCTCGTCCACGCCCTGAATTAAGAAGCCGTTATTTTGACTTATTCTGGACGTTTTTCTTCGCTGTTTCTTCACTATTAGTTACCTCACGACAAAACAATCCCATTTTTGGGTCGAACTCGAGTCCGATATTCATCGTGAACACTGCCTTTAACTATCGTTCCTTTTCCGAAACAGACATATGGGCCGGCGCAGACGAGCCACATCAGCATGAACCGGTGAAGTTTGGCTAGAGCGGCTGACCCTGGGTATATCCTAGACGTGGTGGGGCCACCCAAGATTTACTCATAGAAATGATGAAAACTCTGATAAAAGAGGCTGATACTGCGCTATCAATCATTGTTTTTATTAGAGCTCTGCGGAAATACTGAATGGTAGCCTCACCAATTAGCCGTTCATTTCATTTCTGTCTTGAATGGTGCGTGCCCCCCGTCTAGAATAGTGCCTAGAACCTGTACAATTGGGTCATTTTGAAGGTCATTTCTTCATTTTTCGACTTTTAAATTCAAAAAGTATATGCCTTGCATCTATTTGTAGGAAGCCGCGTTGCAACAATTATCTTGCAGTCTTAGCAACGGAGCGGTTGTCTCCTCATTTCTACCACTATGTTTTCGAAAACAACAACTTGACTTTTTAGAGATTGACGATGTTTTAGAAGGGAAACCCTTGAAAAAGTTGTGAAATTTCTGAAAGTTGGGCTCCGCAGAAAAGGTCAAGGATTTGGCATTGCTCTAAAATGTAGTGAAATTGTTTCATTAGATTTGGCTATCGAACAGATTTTCTAAATGTAGTGAAATAGTTGAATCGATTTGGCTGTTGTTGGTATATGAAGATAACATAATCATTAAATGTAGTGAAATTGTTGCAAACGGATTTGGCAGGAGCTCTATGAATTATCACAGTCAAATCACGCGTCAGAAGGGGTTTTTCTTGGAGCGCATATTGAACCAAATGAGAACAAGAATAAGTCTAGCAGCAAAAACGTTTCCATACAATGTGAATCGTGAAAGCGTTGAGGACACGAAGACATAGCGTCAGTAGCTAATAAATTGTGTTACATTTCGTTTTCGTGATTTTTATCTAATCAGTGAGGGAAGAGGGAAGGTCTAGTACCTAAGTGGGAGCTACACTGAAAAGGCAGAATAACATTCGAGAACCTTATTTCTAGCCCATAAGGCCACGTTTCGTTCAGCATTGTTGACTGAGGTTTATTATTTTTTCTTTTTGTCTTCATTCGCTCGCCAGAGGACCTTCTGACGCGTGATTTGACTGTGATAATTCATAGAGCTCCTGCCAAATCCGCTTGCAACAATTTCACTACATTTAATGATTATGTTATCTTCATATACCAACAACAGCCAAATCGAATCAACTATTTCACTACATTTAGAAAATCTGTTCGATAGCCAAATCTAATGAAACAATTTCACTACATTTTAGAGCAATGCCAAATCCTTGACCTTTTCTGCGGAGCCCAACTTTCAGAAATAATTCATTTACTTTCGAACCGATTCGACTTTTACCGGCTTTATTTTAGGCTAGGATATAAAAACCAAGAGATTTGGACAAAGTAACCATATGTAGAACTTCTGACTATATGAGGACTTGATTATGGCACTGAAAATGGTTAATCCAATTTCTCCAATGGGGTGAAATTCCCGATTGTGGTTATTTCTTTTCAGAAACCCTCGGAAACTGTTAAAATCGAATCTCTGAAAAATGGTTGAGAAGTGGCAAAGTGAATTTGGGCAGAAGGAGAAATCATTGTGCAGAATTATCAAATTAGAAGTTAATTGGGTTGAAGACGTTGGATGACGAAGATATAATGGGAATTGTACTTTCCAAACATTTCAAGAAATGCGAAATTAGCTAAATTGAGACAAACTTCCTCTAACTTGATTTGGACCTAGGACCTCACATAATTCAAATGTTCTAGGGTCTTGAACAGAATCAATGGGTTGAAAGAAGAGAACGATGTGTATTCAAAAATTTTCGGTCCCTTGAACCTCCCCTGACACTTCGATGTGAAATACGAAAGTAGAGATTTACGGTAGCGCTATTAGATAGAGAGAGTGCTGCGCCTACAAAAGGCATATCATATTAGCCGAAAAGAAACATTTAGACTGTAAAACAGTTAAATTCTCGTGGTTTTGGCGCGGACAGGTACGGAGCGGAGGTTAGAGACAGCGAGCGAGCAGAGAGCCGACGGAGGCAGCAGCATCGCGCGCGCTGCGTGCGCCGTGAATGATCAGAATTCCAAATTTTCACATAGGATACGCGGAAGGGGAAACCCGCTGATCTGAGCGTAAGGTATCCTTCATGGTCCTCACCGCAAGCGCGGAATGCGCGTGACGTTTGAAACTAGCAGTGGACTGTGAAACTTTTTACCGCGCAGGACGCACGCGAAGCAACTATGTATTTCCCCAGCAGCACCGAAATGACTGGGCGGAGTAAAGCTGGGCAAAAATTGTGGCATGCACGAAAATGCTAGGCTTGCATTTGCGCACAAGGTGGCGTAGGATAGTGGTAGATTTGTTTATGATGCAGCAGACATGAATTGAGCATCAAGTAATTATGCAAATAGCAACACCGCAATGGCGATTCGGGCGGCGCCGCCATGGGGGTGCTAGGGCGGCATGCAGGAAAGCGCTGGGAAGGGGGTTTGGAAATCCCGTGCGTGAGACGGCGTTCAGAGTTCATTCGCCACGCGACGTTATAATTAGCCTACGTAACGATCAAGCGACGTCGCGTCGCGTCTTTGCTAGGTGTTCACAGTGAAGTGGCGCAATACATCAGATTTGATGCGCAAGTGACGATCGCTCCGCGTCGATCGCGTCGCACTGCAATGGTCATCGCGAGAAGACAAGCTGGTTGCTGGTTTTCTTCAGGGTTTTTTTTTCTTTAACACATTCAAATCATACAATGAAAACATTAAATTAAGAACCGCTTGCACTGAAACAAACACTAAGGAACTGCTGCTAATTTCAGAGAAAAAAAAATTGCTGTTGCCTGCTTTCGCGAGATCGCGTAGGCACGCGATTGCGGGAAAAACGTCCAGCCTTCGCACAGTGTCCACACCTAAACACCTACGCGATTTTCGTGTCGCCCTGACATATACCATCGCGTTGCTGCGGAAAACTCTGTACGCCATCTGAAACACTCCGCGCTGGACGCTCGCTCTCGTTCTTGGCTACTCGTGTGGGTCTCCGCGCTCGCCGTTCATTTTCGCACACGCGCGCGGTGTGATGCATGCCGCCCCTAGATGGGCGACAAGTACGCCCCGCGCGGTGAAAAGTTTTATATCCTACCGCGCGCCTGCGGCCAGGACTATGAAAAATGTTCAAGCAGCGTGCCGCCGCATTCCTGACCAAGACTAAGGGCGCCTGAGTGATATACATCCAAATAAGTAGAAGATTCGAGTATTTGAGTATTCGAATCAACCAGCCACTGCCTTTAAGTGGTTACAATCGAAAAACTTATTCATCAGAAGTTTTTTCAATAGTGGCTATCCGCATACCGTATTTACTCTAATAGAAGTACACCTCTATTTGAAGTACACCTCTTTTAGAAGTACACCTCTTTTTGGAGTGGACCCCCGGTACTTGGGTAAGTGATTGGCAACACGAATGTGGCATTTGAGAGAGACCAGTTTGCCCGAGATTTTTTTCAATAATGTGAGGTTTGAATATTCACAAAAAAACTATCGGCCATCCTTTTCTTGGTCTTCGACGTTGGAGTTATTCGCGGCAAATGCACGGAGTCTATTTAGGTTCTCTACAGATATTCTTGTTTGATTGGGTTTTAGTCGATCAAAGTCGACTTGTTTTGGCCCTAGACGTTGACTTTAGCGATGCTTGAAAAACCAACATTCCACAGCGTTACGAAGATTGGATCAATTACGTAAAGAAATCGCTTATACGACGAGGAAATCAGAAACCACCAATGGTAGACTTTACCTATATTGGATTGTGGACGCAAAGAACTCGCTTCTGGAAAAGCTGTTGTCAGATCGTTCAAGAACCGCGCTTTTCAATCGCTCTGGATGGCCCGAAAGGCGATCAGTTGAAGGCAGTGTTCGCAATAAATTTCACTTCCGATATCACCTCGGTTTACGGAAGGTCCGATGCCCTGTAGAGCAAGAAAAAAACTCAAAAACCACCCGAAAAACGCGTTCTTTAGCCAAAGTAGGCTCTCCCTTTTTCACGCTGATTTTTGAGCCTGGAGGAATTGACCGCTATGAAGGTGCGATCAAGCGATCAGCTCACTTATCAGTACTTCCTTGAACTGATTTTTCCTGTAATCTGAGTCTTCGTTTGTTCACATTGAGGGGGCGGAAGTGGAGCACCGGGCGGTTCTGGGACACCCAAACGCTTGTTTGCAGCTGTTATTTTGCCACTCCTGGCTCGTTTTTTACCGCTTTTTCGACACTGGGAGCCTAGAGTCCTCCTCGCCTATCATTTCACTGTGGAAAGTCACCGATGATGTTCATCGTGAACGCTGCCTTTAAATTGTTTTTAAGCATAACAAGTCGATGAAGCTCGTGTCAACAAAATCGAAAACGAACTTATACATTTTTTTGGAAGAAATTAACTTGGGAAATGTGTGAATATATGATATCAGAGATTGTGGAAGCATCAATTCAAGAGCCTAGCCTGAAATTTTATTAAATACTAGTTTTTGGTGTTATACTGTAAATCAAGGAATGTGAAGAGCCTACCATTGGAAATTCAAAAAATTGCGCCGAATAATAGAAGTACACCCTCTATTAGAAGTACACCTCTAATAGAAGTACATCAAAAAAAGAGGGCTGAGAATCAGAAGTACATGTACTTCTAAAAGAGAAAATACGGTAATTCATTCATCCAAGGTGTTCTGAAAACGCGATATTTTAATTATTGTCTCATTTAAAACCTAACGACGATTGTCCATGTTCATTAATCAGAGGCAGGGTTTGCGATAAAAACGATGGTTGTGCTATCCTCATTAGAAAGTAGATCTGACCATCACGAATGTGAAAATAAGTGGGAAGTTGTAGAAAAAGCGCTCAGGAACAAGTTACTGCATTGTCCGTTCGCCTTCAAGTATCGAGATTTCTATAGATGGCCGTTTTGTCAACGTTTATTTTGCTTCTAAAATAATTTCTGAGCACTTCTGTAGACTACTGACTATTTTAAGAGCAAAATAGAAAGCGGATAAGCATGCATCAATGAAAATCTCGTTAATTAGGGGGCAATTAATTAGCTAACGTTTTTGTGCACTTTGAGAGGTCATAACTTTAGAAAGCGTGGACCAGTTAGGATGAAAAGTTGCACACATATGTAATTTCTTGCAGCGCATCGAATGGTGTACAGCTCATACCTCTGGTGACGGTATGAATAGGTGATCTCATTGTGGGGCATCCGCGCGGGAAGAGATCAAAGCCAAATCCTGGTACTACAATAAGCATGCATTAATGAAAATCTCGTTAATTAGGGGGCCGGCCGACACCGGTAATTAGCCGTCACACTTTGTTTATGAGCGTTTTTACCGCAAATTTCGGTTTTTTTCACTTATTTTTTACTTTGGTGATGACCAAATCTACACTCTCATGAAGAGAGCTCAAAAACCGTTTTTATCGCGAATTCTGCTTTTAACTACAGCATCAATACTAGATCTAATGAGAAATGTGGAGAGTTTCTCCACTATGATCTTCATTAAGTCTCTGAATGAATCTAAATCATGCGTGAGCCTTTCAGAAATTTTCTAACAAATGAATAAGTTCAAAAATATGTCCTATACTCGATTCAATCGTATTACGCGTGATTATTTGCACAAATATTCGAGCAATTATTCGATTTCAAGTTTGAAATGGTTTTGAGGTAAAATACTTGTAAAAATGGACAACTTCTTCCGAAGGGCAATGTAAGCTGAATTGAGACAAATATTCGAACAGACGGAAACTTAACTTGACCGAAGACAAAAGTATTTTCGAATTATCCAAGGAATGGAACACTCGAGAGGCGATAAATATGAAACTTACGCTAAGTCGGGAAGCAAAGCAGTAATAATTCACGACGAAATCGAATATTTAAAAAAAGATGTTTCAGGATTTCAAATAAACCTAGCGTTTGAAAAAACAGGCATAATGAAATCCCAAGAGTCAATAAAATATAAGACTACCTCAAAAATTCCTAGAACACTATTTGAGTATTAATTCCGTTCGATACCAGGACTGATTTGCGCGTTATTGGACAAAAACAGGTGTGCTTTACTAGAGGCAAAAAAATAAAAGCAGGTTCTTCAATTGCGCAACCGGCTGAATAATTCGCCAAGCATCCGGAGAATCGGACGATCAATGATTACCGGCGATAGGATGTGCTGCCTTCTCAGGCAGTCGGGGCTTATTACGTCGGCACAATACCGTTAGTACGCCAGGGCAAACCTGGCATACTAACGCTCGTTGTGTGCAGGAGCTGCTGGTTGCGGCAGCATATCCTGCCAACGTATGCTGGCGTACTAACGCTCATTATCGACAGAATTTGGACAGCCACCCTCCTTACCGGTGTTGGATACAATTCTTGTCACGGCCAGCAGCAAGGAGAACATCCTCGCCGCGGTCAGCAACCAGGAGGCTTCCCCCGCGGTGGGCGATGGGGATGATCCTCTCAGCGTTTCAAAAATAACTTCCGAACAGTGACGCAAGGTCACCTCCTCAGACTGGCCTCAAACGGCCAACTGCCCCTAAGCGAGGCTGGCCGCCTTATATACCCGCCGCAGTCGTACAAGAGGATGCTGCAATGTTCATTCGTATGAGACAAATCAATGGAAGAGTATCAGCAGACACTAGGAGAGAGTGGCTGGCAATAGTACGCGTGCCACGATAAACAAAGCGTTAGTACGCCAGCACAAGCAACAGGAGCTCCTGGTCGTTGCCAGCATATCCTGCTGTTACCAGCAGCTACAGCACAGGTGCTGCCGATCCCTTTGTGCCGGCGTACTAACGGTATTGTGCCGACGTACTAAGCCCCGACTGTCCGAGTTATCAGCCTGCCGTGAACCTGATATCGACAGGTCGATAGCAGGTCAATAACAGGTCTATGTTTTTCTCCCGAAAGAAGTGCTGTGAGTGCCCGGTCGCTCGAGAAAGGGGCGGACCAACCTGCTGTTGACATTTGAGTTTGCCTGAGAAGCACGGGAGAGCGCTCGTTCGCCGGCGACTGGCACAGCGACAGAGCTATTACAGCGACCCGCAGAAATATTCGGAACTTAGATAGAAAAACTCCATGAAAAAGTATAATACCATCCGGCGACTTGTCTCTGTGACGGATGCATGCAAACGGATCCCAATGAGCTAATATTATTATAGAAGCTCGAATTTCTCCACTGAAAGAAATCAGACTATTACGCGGATGTGGAGTTTTGCGGAAATCTGTAGGGCAGAAGCAGAAGCTACGCTCCTGTACAATCTCAGTTGACGACTGCCAAGGTGGGAGCACGGTGGTGTAAGTCGGAAAATGCTCGCCCAGCAAGCGATGCTATCGCTACCGCCGCGAAGCGGCGGGAGAGGTTTGGTTTTGGTCGGGACTTGTGATCACTTAGATTTTGGTAAAGTAGTTGATAAAACCTGTGAAACAAATGTAGGTTTGAATCTTGTCTGTGCCCAATTTTCGCGTACAACTCAGTATTCGTGCCCTAAACCGGAACATTTGTACAGGGTGGCTATCAAGTATGTTCCACTCTTGCGGCAGCCGTAAGACCTCATTAAAAAGCTTAGAATAACTAATCAATTTGTGAATACCCACAAGAGTATGGTCTCTGACATGGAAGCCCGTAAAATGTTTTTTTCTAAGCATGAAGGCAGGCTTTGACGGATACGGGAGCGCCCACCTTCTTGGAGGAACACATGCTCCTATCAAAATTATAGTTGGTAACCCAATTTACCCATGTACGCACAAAATTACGCCTTTTCCGAAGCGAAATGTCTAAGATCTTTTCTGCAGTTTTCTTCAGAGGCCGGATTCATCAAATCATTTTCAATGTTAGGTTAGCGTTATCTGCTAACCGCGGTCGTTATCAGTGAGTCAGCAAGAATGTGAATAACTGATAACGGTTTCGGTTAGCCGATAACGCTAACTAACCAAAGAAAATGCTTTGATGGATCGACCCTCAGATCTTTTACCAAAATGAACGCTGTCTTTAAAACAACCGCTCTATCACGCTAGCCTCCAACATTCTTCCTGTAGAGACAAATAGTGAGAAGTACATCGAGTTCCCAACCAACCATGTACAACTTGTCCCCCAGCAAAGCGTATCAGAGCAACAGATTGAATTTGACGTTAACGGTTTGCTCTCCACGGCCTGCGACTACAAGCCTGCAAGAACGCACAACAATGATACATTCTTTGAATTTGTGTGAAAACAACTGGTATTCATATGGGTACTTGAAAATGACTTTGTTGTTCTAAACCTGTGCGTTATTGAATTTTTATTGAAATCTTGAAAAGCGGAACATGCTTAATAGCCACTCAGGTACTCAGAGGGATAACCAGCATACCGTACATGATGTTTTTGGCGGTGAGCGTACAGCGTGATAAGGGGCGAAGAAAGCGATATCTGTCTGAAGGCTCATTCATAGCAGGTCACCTCGACTAGTCGCGGAACTGCCAACAGTTACAAAATTCATCGCGCCAACAGATCTTGCACTGACTCGTGACGGTTTGGAACACTTTGCAGTTTGAGTCGCGATCGCCGGGCGACTGGAGTATTTCATAGCTGGTCGAAGCGACCTGCTTGATTTTGTTAGGGGCTGAGCAGAGTGCCATCAGGGCGCGGCGCGGTCTGATGATGGAGAGCCGTATTGATAGATCGCCGTGATCTATCAATACGGCTCTCAATCATCAGGCCGCGCCACGCCCTGATGGCACTCTGCTCAGCCCCTTATGTCGCTTCGACTAATCGCGTCGCTTCCATGATGGAAGCGTTTCGTATAGTCGAAGCGACTAGTCCGCGATCTTTCGTTCTAACCTTCCATAGGTGGCGCAAAATTGCAGACGTCACAGTTCACTCGCATAAAATACGGCATGTGAAAGGGAAAAACGGGTATTTATTATGCACTTACGATGAGAGAGATGAGAAATGTAAAGAGGCTACCGAAAAATCACATTTCACGTCGGCTTCGAGTAACTAGTAACTTTACTTATAGTTTTATGTTGCTGTTTGAGCAATTTCCACCCCATCATCTTTTGAAACCAATTTTCTTTCGAAATCTATGCGAAACATTTCTAATGAGAAGGTAAGAGCAACAATGTCCCAAAAAATAAGAAGGAATAAGAAAGAATAAGTAGAAAAAAGCTTTTTTTTCATCCCCGCGGTGGGGTCCGCAATTGTCCGTCTTTTTTACGCAAAATTGCGACCGCCCGAGCGATTTGAAATCAGTGACGGAGCGATTTGAAATCGCGGCAGTATTGTTGGTCGCTTCGACTTCAAGTCGAAGCGACTAGCTATGAATGGGGCTTGACGCGCACCATCAAACGCTGTTGGGATCGTGAACGCTTCATATGCTGTCGTAGATGGTGAGCGCAACATAGATTACTATGATATCACTTTACAAAAATTCTCAATTTCCCTCTAAACTAGAGACCGATCCGGTATGCATATAAGCCGCCTCACTCCACTGAGTCCTAACAGCACTTCAGTGTCAGGTCCGGAAGGTGGCTCTGAGCTCCTCAAGAACTCAGAGGAACCTCTTGAGAGACTCGTTTTCAATGGTCGGCATCGACCGCTGGAGTGATTTTCCCCCGTGGCTCGCGGTAGAGATGGTCCTTCACAGCCGACCGTGAGAGAGGTGAAATCCTTGCTGCAGAGAGTAACGGAGAGGATATAACTTCCCTCACGGTCGGCAGTTCCCCCAGGATCCCTGCTGAGGTACATGCATAAGAGGTGACCGAAATAGTCCGATGGTGCGGGCGTGGCCAGAACAACACATTGGTGCGCGTCTGGCCAATACAGCATGATGGTGCAAATCTGGAAGCCATTATCGGGTCCTGAAAGCACATTATCCGCGCCAGATCCATCTGGCACTGGTATGGCGCGCTCACCTTCCGGCTGAGGGCCAGAGTACCTTGCTATGCCCTCAAAAAACGGGATAGGCCTTGGGAAGGCGAGAACATTCTTTTCATCACGAAAATTGAGCTCTTTTTCATGAAACGAATTTCTAATTGGGCAGAAGGCTTGGCTACTGCGCAAGGGCGGTCCTGATACGATGAGTGATAGATGGCGAAACTTGCCGCTGCATGTTCAATGCTTGCCCCACGTACTCAGGCAAAGTGTGGCGTCGACAACAGGTTAATCCGTCCACTATGAGTCACCGCTAGCCAACGCGTCGATATTCGGAGGGGCCGCGGCCGCGAGTTATGATCTGGTCGATGTCGGGCTGTTGCACAGCTAGCTCTTTCCAAGTTTGAGGTACATTGGCCCCGCCCAGCATCTGGAGGTCCTGCCCGTCCGCTGGTGACCTCAGTAGAGGCTTGGCGACCCATCCACGACGGATGCCGACCGCGACGAGTGTTGGTGTGCCGACCGCGGCGCGTGTTGGTGTGCCGACCGCGACGTGTGTCGGTGTGCCGACCGCGACGCGTGGCGGTGTAATGTAGTTCCTAAGCTAGATGAAACAGTCCTGCAGGATGAGAACTGCTGATAAATAGGCAGCTGAACGCAACACAACGAGATCTCAATAGCCGGACAACAGGCGAATGTCGATGGGCAACGGGCAGGTTTCCGGCTGACAATACGCGCGTATTTACTTGTCAATAGGGAGCGGTTCGTGAGATGACAACTTATCAACCTGTGGTCGTCGCCTCAGCTTGCCTGAATAGCTGTGTTGCGACTTAGGCAGCGTCCATACATTGCGATCGCCTGCGATTACGCAGAATCGATGTTCATCGGGGGCACACGATTTGCTAGCCGCTCACGCCCGCTACCGCGCGTTTACGCCTCCTATCATTCGCTCACGCTTGATTCGGGAGAGATGCAGCCTTTTTCAAGACATTTGCTCGATCCCTCGAATAATAAAGCCAAACCTACCTCAACAAAACCAACCTGCCCTCGTGTCTAATACGCCTACCAAGATCATCCCAAACCGTGATAAATGAGCAGCAAACGAGTCGATTTGAGTGAGTGATCAAAAGATCAAGCGTCTTCAATTGAATCAACACTAGGCAGGATGCATTTGCCGGTGTCTTTCTGCCTGTACGGGCACCTAAACTCTGGTACCGCCGTAGTGACCTGTTGATTCCGATCAATACCAGCAGCGGAGCGGTGGGCCTCGGTGAAATATAACTAGTGATAAGGAGGTTCCGACAAAAAAGCCACCGCTCCGCGCTGTGATAATCGAAATCAACAGGTCACTACGGCGGTACCAGAGTTTAGCAGCTTTGAACAGCGCTGAGGCTCCGTCCATGCGATCACGCAAAATCGATGTTCATCGTGGGCACACAATTCGGTAGTCGCTCACAGGCGCTCCTCGCGCGCCCTCGCCCGCTCGCTCTCGCGTTCTTGCGCCAGCACTACGAAGCAAGCAGAAAGTTTCAAGCTTACTGCTCCATCACTAAAGCAGGTGGCATTAAACCTGTATCAAAACTACTGCCCTTGATTTCCAAAATCCCACCACGGAAGTCGAAAACCGTGGGAAATTGTCGGCCGTGCCGCCGAATCGAGCGATTGATCACCCGATCACATGTTGTCAATCGAATCAACACGAGGCAGGGGGTCTTTGCCTGTGTTAATTTGCGGGCATGGGCTGCTCCAGCGTTGAGGAGCGTCGAGAGGCGCACAACAGCGGGAACGCCCGACGCTGCCTGAGGAGCGCTCGAGAGCGCGTTTTCGCCACGTATGTACGGAGCCCTACCCTCTGAACAAGAAGGACGATATCTTTTTGATAGTTTAAGTACATACCTTATGAACAACGACGATGTTTCAGGCACCAGTTCACAAGAAACCTGCTGCCAAAGCTAAAGGGAAGTAGAAGAAAACACCTTATGAACAATCTTTTGTCGGTTTGGAACTGCAAATCGGCGTTGTTTGTGAATATTTCATGAAAATAGCTATTACTGTCTTCGCGTACTGAATGCTCGGTAGACTCTGGTTAGCTAACAACAGAACACAATCCACTCCCTCTATTTCTATCAAATTTTCGTTATCGCTCTGCCAATTTATATCGAATGGCTTCGCAGAA
This sequence comes from Aplectana chamaeleonis, assembly GCA_029168955.1. Taxonomy (NCBI): domain Eukaryota; kingdom Metazoa; phylum Nematoda; class Chromadorea; order Rhabditida; family Cosmocercidae; genus Aplectana; species Aplectana chamaeleonis. The sequence goes on along the minus strand of JAPDOI010000529.1, from coordinate 70,888 downwards.
ACCCTTCGTGGAACCTAAACGCTTGCTTATTCGTTAATATGGCTTTGTTCGCCGGAGCGCCTTTCGCCCCACTAAACATCTAGCGGGAAAATAATCGTAAATGTCATCAACCTAGTCTCGCTTTCATGGGAACATCTCGAAGAAAGTAAGGGAGGCGTGACGACCCGATCCGGCCTGATTAGGTAGGTATTAAGTCCGGATTTAGAAAAAAAAACTAAGAGATCTACCAGGGAAATCTCTCTGAAAACTTTTTTCTCTGTGAGAACATTATTGCTACCCATGGACTTTACCGAAAAATGATATCCAAGTTTTTTTTTCGCACTTGTTCGACTAAAATGAACTGCAAACGATTTACCGGAAGTGTTGAGAGCCAGCCAAATTCGTTAAGTCGGTGGGATGATTCTTTGCGATTATCAAAAACAATTTCGTTTTTAGCGAGTTTTTTTTATTCGACTCAATTCCATTTTCACATACGGTACCAATTCTCATGCAGACTTGGAAAGGCAATTTCTGAGATTCGAATCTTTAGATTCGCAAAGTTTTCAAGCTAATGCAATGATGTCTGAAAGTCTAGGGCTACTTTTATAGTTGTACTTTCTGAACACTCGAATAATCAAAATAATCGTATTCAAAAAATTGATTGACATTCAATTTCGAACCAGCTGATGTTCTTGATACTAGAGATCATCGATGCCGATGATGCGGAGTGGGCTCGTCCACCATTGTAAGGCAAGAAAGTTCAGGCTTGAAATTTGACCCAAAACAGCGGTTTTTCCGCAATTTTTTCCTATAGGACCTACTACTCTAAACCCAGACAAGGGTTTAGAGAGGAAAAAAGGAAAAGCATACTTTCTCGCGACCACTGCCTTTAGGTGCGGCAAGGCATCCCCTATTCAACGACATTTATTTTGTGATTTATCGACTTTTTCCATGACTTGCTTCTCGTGATATTATTAACAAATCTTTGTTCATCTTCAAATATTCATTACTTGGACCGCAAAAATAAAATTGTTCAAAAGTGGCCAAGTTTTTCGGCACGCGACAAAAAAAACAGATTGAAGAAGAAATGCGCTCTCGAACGCTGTATTACACTCTGCCGAACAAGGAACACAAATTTCTTCCAATTTGGAAGAAAAAATTAAGAGCCAGGAGGTTTCACATCTTTCAACCTGATAAAAAGACTTCGTTGGTCTGTGCTATGTAGGTGTCGGTTTTCTTGAAGTTTCAATCAGTTTCAATTAGGCATTCACTCCCCCCATAACGTTATTTGCCTTCTGTTTAATTATTTCTCTCGTTAAGGAAGAACTTTAAAAATTTCGAAATCCTCAATCAGAGAGATAAAAACGGGACAGAAAGATTATGAGAAAACACCAGGCCAAAGACGCTTTAAACTGTGTCAAAATAGTTAGGGACATCACGAGAGCCGAAACCGTCCCATTGTTTCGATCTACATCAGTAATTACGCATGCTATAATAAAATTAAAATAATCAATAATTAAACCGCCTGAACCCCTCAAACGTATTGCATCCAGGCACATTATACTATGAATGGCCTTGAAGGGTGTCTTCCTGCTTTCTTGTGATCAAGGATGAGGAGCTCAGAAATGCAACTTTTGTTTTTGAATACGAAAAAATCAGTGTCTCGTGAATATCGCAGTAAAATAGATTTCTGCAAGTACTTTTCTGATACCGTCAACCCTGAGTAGTCGGCTCCCATTAATGTCTAATCTGAGAGTTTTGGCCGAGAAATAGCCAGCCAGGCTCCACGATATAGACAAGAAATAGCCGAGAAATAGCCTGAAAAAAACCGAGGAATAACGAGATGCCACCAAAAATGACCGAGACGAGTCCGGCACACCGACACGCGACGCGGCCGTCGCCAACTCGCTGAGCCGCCAGCGCTTGGGCGGAGTCTTTAGATGTCGAGCGAGGTCCAAGTACATCATATTTGGGCAATTGAACCGATGGAGGTGTTGGCCTCTGAATCCTGCCTCTGGAGTGGGTCGTATACTTCCATAGAGAGCACTATTTCGCGGCGAGCATTACTTGGCGGCTATTTGGCAACGAGCATCATTTGTGGGATCTCTCTCAGCTATTTGGACGCAACCCGCTATTTCTCGGCTATTTCATGGCTATTACGCAGAGAGCAGGCATTTGGCGCCTATTCCTCGGCTATTTCTCGTGCAACACTTTCAGAGTAAGTGGTGTTCTCAGAGCAACGCCCACTTTCGCCATGTGTATTGTAGCTGGAATTTGTGATCCACAATATATTCAGTTAATTGAAGTATTCGTGTACTGACAAATTGTACTACTTCAGGACGTCATTCAAACTATTCTCCTCTAGCAGATGCCCAATCACTCCTCTAGCAAGTTTTCAGCTAGAAAAAAAGAACTCCGAATCATTCTGTGCACTGATAGCCCACATACACAATCAAATCGGCTCTCTCTCATAATTCAGGCTACAATACCAACCCCACTTCAAACAAGGTCCCTACCTAATTTGCTTGACGAAATCGAAACTTAAAACCCTAAAACGTTCAAGCAACCGACCTGACAATGTCGTTTCTGGGCGGAGCGTACTTTCATTTTAACGGGGCGCCAAGTCAAATGAGCGACCCACTTACCCGCATCATCGTTTCCGAAATGTGGCTAGTACTATCGTTGCTTTTAGGTTTGTGAATTATCGATCTTTTTCTTCACATGGTTACTCGTATTCGATTGTTTTTTTCCGAAAACTTCTATGTGAGTTTCGAGTGCACCTTTTTGGTGGGCATTGAACGAAGGACCCGTTGAGAGAAAGCACATGTGAAAAATTCCATCTCCATTCAGCAGACAATCAGAGGATGAAAACCTGATTTTGGGGAGACAGCTGTTCATCTAAAGTGGTAAGGACTATCTAGTGAAATTTGATGAGTGAGATCGCCTGTTAGGCACGATTTAATTCACTCTCAAAAGTCAACTGAACGATAAGTGCTCGATGTGAGGCATCTCCGAATTGTATGTGATCGTTTACAGTCATTTTGGCCTTTTTTCCCACCATCAGTGTAACTGTCACAATGCTTTGACTATTGATTATTCAATCAATTGAGCAATTCAAATTCGCTAAAATGTTAGAATTCAAACTGGCCGTGGTTCCTATCATTGCTCTAATGACAACATACCCTAAACTAACGAGAGAGTGAGGCTCTCACCATTCACAGAGCTGTAACCATAATTTATTCGAATCATTCGGATATTCGAAAAGTTTTTCTAAGAAAAAAACCCTACAATCCTATGTAATAGCATATAGTACCGTGTTTGCTCCAACCTTTGATACGGAACGCAAAGTATCACTACTCAGGCAAACAGGGCCGTCGACAACAGGTTGATCCGACCACCATGAGTCACCGCTGGCCAACGCGCTGCGAGTTATGATCTGGTCGATGTCAAGCTGTTGCACAGCTAACGTTTTGGCGCTCTAGATAAGAGGGGAGTTTCGGGCATGCTTCGAATTATAAGAGTGCACCCGGTTCAATTACTCAAGTTTGCGGTACATTGGCCCCATCCAGCACCTGAAGGTCCTGCTCGTCCGGTGGTGACCCCAGTGAAGGCTGGACGGCCGACAATGCGGCCGTCGTGCGTGGCAGGCGGCCGTCGCATGTGCCGCTCTCGGACGAGTGTTCAAATGGCTGCCAACCCCCCCCCCCTCCTTCGCCTGCAGAGCTGATTGATCCCTTGTTGCCAGCCGCTGCCGGCCCAGCTCCCAGTCAGCGGCTGAGGGAAAGGTGTTCGCTGCCGTTTCTCATGCTCGTCCGGGAGCGGAGCAGGCGACAGCCGCCTGCCACGTACGACGGCCACATGGTCGGCCAGTCTCATTTGGACACACTTTATGTTATTGAAATCACCAGGACACGACGAAGAACGTACTAATACGAAAAATTTAAATGCACTGCTCACGATAAACTTCATCCTCGAACTTTCCATGACAAACGCTTCTCGTGGCTCTCAGAAGCAGAACAGCGTTGAAGAAACCGGACGAAAAGCTACCCAGGAGCCGCAAAACGGCATAGAAAAGTGGGCAAACCCCGCCGCTTTGGGCAAGTCCGGCCACTTTCGGCCCCTCGACGTGAACAATGGAACACTCGAGATCGTGAGATGAACGATGGTTTCCGATCAAAAGCCCCGTTCTTCTCTTCATTTTCAACTTCTCTCTTTACTCAGGTCAGCTCGCATACGTTGGCTGCAAAAGACGGAAGTTACAAGCCTCGGACGACTCGTCCACCATGTTGTACGATTCCAGAGACATGATTTGAGTCAGAATGAGACCGTTTCCAAGATGCGAAAAACAGAGAAAGGAATTTTATCGTGAATACTGCCTTTAAAGGCAGCATACACGCTCGTAACCGTATTTGAGATAACTACAGAATTAGTATGGTATGGCACAGAACACAAGGCCCACGCTTTTCGAAGCGTTGAAAATGACCCATAATGACGCTACCCGAGTGAGAAATTGGTCCCGCCCCTGTATCTGCCCGCCCCTGCATTTGCGTCCTCCTCCAAAACATTGGTTCAGGGCCATTTGCACCGTCAGCGACGTTTGTGGGTGGTAGAATAGGTACAATAGGTGAACCACAAACGCCGGCGGCTGTGGAAATGGCCCAGCACCCCTGTTTTGGAGGAGAACGCAAATACGGGGGCGGGCAGATACAGGGGCGGGGCCAACTTCTCACTCGTCTAGTGGCATTGTGAGTCGTTTTTGACGCTTCAAAATGCGTAGGTGTTATGTTCCGGGCCATACGATTCTAATTTCGTAGTTATCTCAAACACGTTTACGAGCGTGTATGCTGCCTTTAAGCGAAATAATTTACCGGTTGTCCGGTAGGATGAACGAGTTAACATTAGTTGTGCTCGGTAATAAATGGGTCAATGGAGAATTGAAGAATATATTATGCAACACAGTATTAGTTAGGATCCAAAAAAAGAAAAAAGCAACAGAGTGTTGAGAATTTCAAAGAACGAGTACACAACAGATTTCATTGCACGACAAATACATAGTTCCTTTGAGAGTAAAGAGGCGGGGTGAGAGCACAGCTTTTCATGTACTTCTTAGGCGTTTTTTTTTTCGATTTCTTCGTCATTTCACCTCTGGTGACCAATTAATCGTCTTGGCAAATAATCCCAAAATTGAAGATCATCGTGAACTTTGCTTTTAAAGGCATAGGGTATCCAGAAAATTGTTACCCGCATTTTATGCCTATCTTGGAAAGAATAACACGCCGATCGTAATGGGACCTCTGGATTCGCTCAGGGCTCCTTACAAACGGAGTTATGGCTTCTCAAAAATGCCCATAATTTGGGGGTCAAAGTCGTGCCGCGGCCACAGCGGGGAAGTTGTCTGCAACTGATTCGTCGCGATTAGTACAGTAGTTAGTCATTTTTAGTATTTTAAACTGCTATATTAGTTCAGTTTTTATTAGAATCTGCTTTGGTGTGTAGAAAACTTTTGAATGCGTATCACTGTCACTAAAGATTAACGACAGCATTTTAGCCATGATTTTCTAGAGCATCGGGCATTTGAAAATAGGATATTTTCATAGCATTGCGAATAGAATAGGGGTATCGGCAATCTTAAGAGAAAAACTGTTTCGGATTCGGCTCAAAAAATTTTCTTGATGTTATTTTGGGTGCTGGATACAAATTTGAGATTCATTAATCGATTCTTCAAAGATTTCGGCTGATTTTATTCAAAGCTGGGGATTTTTCGATGGCCAAAGGCCAGTTTGACGATATCCAGAGTGCTACGACAGAATGTCCTCAAAACCGATCTGTAGGGGTTAGTTGGATTTCTCAACACAGATCCGAGGTCCGTTTATCAATTTTCCTTCGCGTACGGTAATTTCCGGTTGGAAAACGGCAGTTTGGTCAGTGTCTCAGATTTGGCTCGAAAATTTTCTGTGGGGCCGAAAACAATGTCGCGGTTCCTCTGACGCTTTTCACATTACTAAGGCACTACATCTACCATAATCCACAGTAAATCTCGAAATTACGAGAAACGAACCTCAGATTACTATTAACGATCTCAAACTAAATGCTTTGAGCCGATTCCGGATGAATTTTCTTGAACAACTTTTCTGGATGGGTGCCCTTGCCTTTCTGCGCTGCAATAGCACAGCTTTGTTTGGAATCCTCCTGGGCAACTGGGAAATTCCAAGCACTATTTGTTTACTTTCACTCACCTAAAACAACGAAAACATGGTTTTGTAGAACCGTACGTGTAGAATTTACGAAGCAAGCTCTAGTGAGAGCTATGATGCAGTTAGAAAGTGAATCGAACTTTTAAAACTTTGTTACACTAAGAATAAAAAGTGCCACAATATCAGTCATTTATACTACAGGATAGGCAACCAATTAGGACAGGCAATCAATAGAAGGGTGTACGATAAACTATCAGAGAATTTTCACATGGATGTGTTATAGTAGTCCGATGATTAATATTCTTGCTTCCTGTTCAGGAAAAGCCTCAATTTTATTATACCTTCCAATATTCACTCGTCGAGTATCCGAAGTCTAGTAATTCTCGATTATTGGGGCTGAACGAATATCTGAATGCAATGAATAATCGAACATCGGGTTTTCCCGAATAGTCAAATTCGAACGATGATCGAGTATTGACTCTTCGATTTTAAGAACTCAAATTCGTAAATTACTCGGAAACTCGCTTCTTCGAATATTCGAATCTTCGAGTAAAAGCTGAAATGAAAAATTCGAATAATTTCTCGAACTCGAATATTTGGTTCTCACTATACATACCCTCTATAAAACGTCGTTATTCACATCACTCGAGGCGCGAGCGGCGCGCGGCGCCTCAGCCTCCGACTGCCCTCCACTCTCTCACTGTCCCTAACCTCCGCTCCGCAACAGCACGCCTAGGAACCATGTTAATTTCGCCGTTTTATAGCCTGTACTAGTCAGTGTCCATGTTCATTCTAGGGGAATGTTTTAGAGCTATAGTCGGGAAAAGAACTGGGTTCTGTAAACCGAGTCCGGTAAAATTCAACCAGTCAACTCCTCCCGAGACTGACTGTGAAGTGTTTCGTCGTTAGCTGTCCAAATACAATTCTTCTTTGAAACAGAATAAAGCCAAAACAGTATTCTGGTGCACATCGGTGCATTCTGTGAAAGTTTGCATTTGAAATTACGTCGTTCTTCGGTAAATCGTCCCAAATCGCGCAAATGACAAACCGTTTGCTGTTTTTTTTCATCGCTGTAATGTACGATCCAAGTGCGATTTTCATCAGATGCGCTGTGCAGATAAGTTTGGTTTGACCTGTGGTATCGGCTATCCGCTGAAGAAAGGGAATAAAATCGAAATTCCTGAGAAATCCCTTCAAGCTCCAATGATAACATGAACGTTGATTTTTGCGAGCAGCGAGACGTAATTATTTATAACAGACATTTTTAGGATCTACTCTTGCACAATATCCCGACATGTCGTCAGGTGGGTAACGTTATTATTGTTTTTCGAATGATCGGTTGAATGAAAAAAACCGATTTCGTGTAGGGAACAGTTAGTTTGATTCAATCGCTTAAAGAAGTTAATCAGGTATATAGTATGTAGTAACCTACATTTTGGCCCCGAACCCGGTTAGGGCGCAGTTTTTGGGCAGCAAATAACACTTGAAATTTTCAGTTCTTCAACGTACAACATGGTCCTAGCCTACTTTCGGACCTGGCAGAAGAAATGGGCGGAAACCCCACTTTACGATACCGTCCGTGACTTCAACTTAGGATGCGGCGACCCTTCAGTTTCTGAATACCTCGCCTCAGTATTAACCCCTGGCAAAATTATGCCGATAAGCAGACCCTCTCCTCTCCCTAAATACCTACAGGGCCTCCCTTATTATACAATCGTTGCTGAATTCCACGTGGAACTGAAAATGCAGTATTTCCATCGACATCGGCTTATTTGTCGCATCTCACCGTACTCTTGTTCAATATCCTTATCGCGTGCCTCACACCGATCTGCTCCCTGCTTCACTCAAAGTAAGCAGATCCCAAATAGCCTCGGGAGGGCTATAACAGTATTAGCGGTCTGTCTGTGGACAACGGTTTGATTTGGATGGAGAACAGCTAACGGCGTGGATGAATGTCTCGCTCCGTGGTTATCATATAGGACCACGGGTTCGAAATCGTTAGCAGAATGTGCACATTAGGGGTAAGACAAAGAAAGGTCTTATAAAAGGTCCTGTGAAGGCTGCTCGCAAGCGATGGCGAACCTTAATTTTTCTTGAGCTCAGATTTGTTTACACTTGCATATTAATGATCAATAGAGCGATTTGAAGTTATCTCGTCATCATGGTCGATGTGGTCTCCATGGAGCTTTTGCTCAAATAATGTGATGGTACGAGTTCGAGCCTGTTCTACAGTGAGAGGTTTCAAATGTGCCGGACATAATAAGGTATTTGTTGAGTTAATGATTATTTTCATGGGTAAACGCATCCATTTTCGCCTCCTCATACCACATCCAGAAATACGGTCCAGAAATATCGTCTAGGAATACTCACACCGTGCAACCAAAGCGTGAATATTCAGGAATACATATGTACATATATAGTGCATATCATAATTATAGCAACACCCTAAGAGCTCTGATATCAATGTCCACGGAACCTTTCATTAACCGGCACTGTCACCATTCAACTCCGCGTACCCAAAAACCTTTCTTCACGAAGTTTCACAGAAAACCATCACGAAATAAGATCTATTTTGTAAATAACTTCCAAAATCTTTGTATCATAATTATAGCAACACTTTCTATTGGAAATGCTCCGTGGTCCATTTCTCAAAACCGTTTCTGTTTTGAATATGTTATGGATGAAGGTATGTAATATAAGGGTACTTCTATCATACCAAACGGATCCATTTTCTCCGAGGTCGATACTGCTCAGATTTTTGCCCTAGACAGGCTAGTCTAGTCTTGATATCGGGAGAATAGCGGAGCAACGTCATCTTCACTTCACAGCTGTCTACCGATTTATGCACGTTCCTGAGTCACATGATTCAAAGAAAAGGCACTGGCGTATCGTAAAGGCACTGGCGTACCGTAGAAATCTGTCTGCTCCTGATCAACGTCGAGTAGGAGGGCTCGTGTCCAACTCGACCATGTCGGGCAATCAGGTCCAAGCCGATTTTTTTACGTCGGTATCCAGAATGGCCGTATGGAGGGCGACCAATCGCAACCCAATTGCCAGGTTGTTCAATAAGTTTTGTCGTTCGATAAGAAAAACACAATTTTTTGGTTCAAAATACACTTTATCTTTCAGTATAATCTTCCTAAACATTAATACACTTGCTCCAAGGACATGGTTTGAGCAGCATGGGCTCTCCGTTAGGGCTTGGCCGACGTGCTCACCTGACGTTATCCCTATGGAAAACGTTCAAGGAATCCTGTTTCGCCATTTTTATAGTGGAGGTAGGAAGTACGACTCGCTGGATTACCTCGAGGGAGCTGTAATCGTTTCCTGGAGCAACTTGGACGCGGAAGTGCTTAGCCGACTGCTAAACTCTACGCTAAAGCGAGTTTTTAAGATACAATACCCGCGCTAAGTTTTGTAAAAACGGGGAGCATCTGGCAAACTTGGCAAAAAAACGTCCGATGCATGTAACCTTCTTGAATGAAGACTTTTGAATTCTGAAAACGCTATCATATTAACAGATCAAATTGCTACCTTACCATGTGACTCGCAGGCCGAAGTTCCCTAAAATCGCTTAGTTTTTGAAGGAAATAGTTTCTGCAATCGTTTTTCAAAAACGTCGCGCGCGGCGAAACTTTAAACAGTATTTGTACAAGTATTTGAAGAGCAATCTGCAAACTTTCTTCATAAATCAGGTGCAGGTGAGAGCATCTTAAGGTTTGTCTAGGTTGAGTTCTCGAAAATTTTTGTTTGAGAGTCCGGGGCTTTCGCAACAAAACTCAGACTTTTCAGTGAGTTCTAAAACGTGTTTATAGAAGGGTATCTGAAATAAAACCAACACAGACTTTGAGATCCTCTCACCTGCAACTAATTTGTGAAGAAAGCATACTCTTTCATTACTTGTGCAATTACTGCTCAAAGTTTGGCCGCACTTCGCCGCGCGCGACGTTTTTGAAAATTGATTGCAGAAACTATTTCCCTGAAAAACAAGGCAATTTTAGGGAGCTGCAGTCCACAAGTCACATAATTAGGAAGCAATTTGATCTCCAAGTATGATAGCGTTTTCAGAATTCGAAAAAGTCTTCATCCAAAAAAGCTACATGCATCGGACGCTTTTTTGCCAAGTTTGCCAGATGCTCCCCGTTTTTTCGAAACTTAGCGCGGGTATTGTAGTTTCTAAACAAGGCGGACCGTTAGACTATTGAAAAGACGTTACATATTAGTATTTCCGAATAAGAAGAAGAATAGCGATTGAATACTGAAAGTGTTGCTATAATTATGATACAAAGACTTTAAAAGTTATATGAAAATGAGATCTCATTTCTTGATGATTTTCGGTAAAACTTAGTGAAGAAAGGTTTTTGGGTACGCGGAGTTGAATGGTGACAGTGTCGGTTGATGAAAATTAGCGTGGACATTGATATCAGTGCTTTGAGTGTGTTGATATAATTATGATACGCACTGTATTCATTCGTCGCTTTGTTTTTTTTTTGAAAAAATCACTCTCCAAAGATTTTAGTGCTTTGTTAGGCTACGTACGCAGTACCTGACAGCATGGATATGCGCTCACTATATACTCGGCATTGCGCGGGCCAGGAATCCTTTTGAATTCGTTCGTGTTCAAACGAACAATTGGATGTGGCTGAGATAATTCACGAAGCTAGAGGCCCCAAAAATATTCAGACAATGGGGTGGACCGACCGCGGACAAGTTGCGTACCGACCGCGAGACGGGCGACGTTCGGTACGCAAATTGCACGCGGTCGGCAACCGACCGCAGCGAAAAAAAAACATATTTCGTACTGACGACCGCGCGCATAGATGAATGCGCGCAGTCAGTACTCATCCATGAAATTTTGCGCGCGGTTGGTTCGGAGCTCAGGCGTATCGACCGCGTAAACAATTTAATGTGCGCGGTCAGTACGCAAATGCGCGCGTTCGGTACGGAACACATCTTCTGCCCGCGGTCAGTACGATGTGGCACGCGGTCGGTACAAATCGGTATTTCTCACTCGCGGTCAGTCTGCTCCATTGTCTGAGTAATGGCTGCGGAGTCGATCATCTAGCATTCCTGAGCCGAGTATCTAGCCTTTTTTTTAAATGAATATTCAGGCGAACATCAAATAAGTAGAAAACAATAGTGGCACGAACTTCATAAGCAGAGAAACTCGGAAAATAACTTCGGCCCAGTCCCCGAATACAGAAAGAACTGCAAAAGAGATTTCGGAGCGAACTTCAAATCCATTTTACGGTGTAGCCAAACTGGTTTTCTGCACGAAGAGATGTTTCTGTGCCCCTTTGATATTTTCATTGACGAATGAGAAATATAATACATCGATAAAAAATTGCGTGCAACAACTGAGTGCCGTGATCAATATGCAAACGATGGATCGAAACAAATAAATCTGAAGGCCCTCTCACGCATTCGCGGGCGTCTATGACTTGTTGATTGCCCCTTTTCCAATCAAATCGAACCAATCGGTGGAGGTTTTTTCGTGATTCATAACTGCCGGAGGTTTCGAGCTAAGACCTCAAATCTAGCGGAATTCTCGGGGAAACGCGCTGTGACTGCATTGTTTTTCTCTAATGCTCTCCCATGTGGGGAGCGAAAATGGAAGCCCACAACGTATACGCTGCATTGAAATTCCCAGTTTCTGGGATAATCGCGTTCCCAATTCCTCGGAACATTGACTGGCGGGGGCATGAGGGATATCCCCACTTCCTAGACAAGTGACGTCACGCTCTCTGAGAACATGGTGACTTTACTGGTTTGCAAGAAAGGAAAGTATACGGGCAGTCATCTCAGGCTCTATGAGAGGTCATAGAAACTGCGCTAGTTCGAAAGTAGATCACCCTGCGCTTTCGGCTTGAACAAGCACGGTGCCACGTCGCAACATACAGTCGGTGGGGGGGGGGGGGCAATGTACATGCTTAACTCCTCTCGGCCGGCCACCGCTAATCTGCTGAACCAGCGATCTTCCAATTGCCCAGAATGAACGTCTAACTCTGAAAAAAGTTTTCTACGCCTAGGATACCTTTGAAGGCAGTGTCCACGATAAAAACCGTCTCCTAGTTTTCACGGGAAATCGAATGATCCGGAGCCACTAGCAAAAGCAAAGCCGAACAACGGCTAAAAAAGAGCTATGCCTAGCCCTATACGGTTTTAAGGGGCTGAGCAGAGTAAAATCGCGGCGCGGCACAATGTTGTGCTGCCATAGGCTGGAATCATACTTCCCGTGACCACTGACAGCGATAGTGCATGTCAGGCACATCGACTTGCAGTCGATTTACGTCGTAAACGTTGCGTCGCCTCGCTCGTCGCCCTCAGTGTGATCCCGGTCATATTGATAGATCGCCGCGATTTATCAGTACGGCAGCCCATCATTAGATCGCGCCGCAATGCCCCTCTATTCAGCCCTTAAAGGCAGTGTTCACGATAAACTTCGCTTCCGATATCTCCACGGTTTACTGAAGGTCTGGTGCCCTATTTAGCAAGGCATGCTTAAAAAAGACACGAAAGACGCGTTTTTTGAGCCAAAATAAGCCCTCCTTTGTTTACGTCGATTTTTGAGCGTGGAGGAATTGATCGCTAGAAGGATGATACCTATCAGTGCAATGATCAGCTCGCTTATCAGCACTTCCTTCACTTGATCATTCCTGTATTCTGAGTCTTCATTTGTTCATTTCGAAGGGGCGGATCTGGGGCACCAGGCGTGTCTGGGGCACCAAAACGCTTGTTTGCAGCCGTGATTTTGCCGCTCCTGGCTCGTTTTCTACCGTTCTTTCGACACTGGGAGCCTAGGATCCTTCTCGCCTATCATTTCACTGTGGAAAGTCAACGAGGATGATCATCGTGAAGGCTGCCTTGAAGTATACGGCGCTTTCCCCAATCACTCCCCTCAACGGCCACTGATCAAAGCTAACAACTCTAAAATGACCCCAACGAAAAAACGAATACTGTAATAAGGTGATTTGTTGAAGCCAAGGATTGTGGTGGATAGTTGTAATCATCTGATCATCGTTTGCTTTTCGAAGTCGATCTTTCAGTTGTTTGGTTTGATCGACGGCCGTTCAGGCTCCGTCCATACGTGGCGATAGCTTGCGATTACGCAAAATCGATGGTCATCGTGGGCACACTATTCGCTAGGCGCTCACAGGCACTCCCCCTCACGCGCCCTCGCCCGCTCGCTCTCACGCGCTTACGCCAGCACCACGAAGCAAGCAGCAAGTTTCAAGCTTACTGCTCCATCACTAAAGCAGGTGGCATTAAACCTGTAGCAAAACCCTTGTTTTCCATAATCCCACCACCAAAGTCGAAAACAGTGGGAAATCATCAGCCGCTGCGCCGACTCGAGCGACTGATCACCCGATCACACGTTTTCAATCGAATCAACACGAGGTAGGGAGCGTTCGCCTGCATTATTTTGTGAGCACGGGCTGCTCCAGCGTCGAGGAGCGTCGAGAGGCGCACAACAGCGGGAACGCTCGCTCTCGTCACGTATGGACGCTGCCTCATGGGAGTGTTTGGGGCGCGCGCTCTACATCGAAGCTCAAGGCCGTATAGAGCTGCTTCGGGCTATTTTCCCCGTTTTTTCGACAAGGTTGATTCAATGATCCTCTGACCCTTCGATTACCCGTGATAAATCGGAGACGGTTTCTATCGCGGATACTGTCTTCAAAGGTTTTGTGCTTGATCCCTTGATTGGGCTAGTCTGAGACCTCAGAGAGAGAGAGAGAGTTTGCCGAATGATCTTGAAGATTAGGGGGTCAAATAAACGGAATCTCATCAAAACAGGCCGGCCCTGCCTCAGACATCCAACACGTGGAAGAGAAGCACCATGAAAGGCGAAATGATTGAAGTGCAAGATACACATTAGCTCTACAGATACTTTTGTCCAGATATATGCATGAGAAGGTTCCTATTCTTTCGAATTTTCAGTGGAACAAAACGAATGAAATTCGCTGATCTGAAAAGTTCAGTGGGCAAAATCGTTTCCGTTCCGAAGTTTGAATTTCTGTAGTGCCAACGCACAAAATAGGTCTAAGGTATGGGTATTGACCTGATCTTGGAAATTTCGAAAAGTTTTCCTATGCCAAAATTGAGAGTTCTAAGAGGCTTTCCGCATTTATCCCCTTATTCCGTGAGCTTGCCTAAACGAAAACCATCAGAATACACGCTTTTGCGGGACACGCTTTGCGCGCGCGTGCCTACGCCTTTGTGGCTTTGTCCGTACGCAGTGGAAAGGCCTGCATCAGCTGCTGATTTATCCGATATGATCATAATCCAAAATCCGAAACGAAATAGGAGAATCCGGATTGATTCGCCACCAACTTCAAAAGCGTGGTTCAAGATACCTAAAATCCGTTTAACTGAAAATGAAATATTAGACTAGTCGGTCACATAAAACTGATAAAGTTCGAATAAAAACGGATTATTTGATAGGACAGATATGGTGTCAGTATTCGGAAAACCAGATAATAATCAGATAAAAGTTAACTCCAACAAGCCCGCCCTCTCGCGGCTACCCACAACCCTTAATAAAAAATCCCATTCCGGATACCATCCGCTTACGCATCCGCAGTCTTTCTCGGTAGAACGAACGATTTTTCCTGAAATCTGAATTTGCGAACTCGACAATATCTGAATCTGGTGATTTCGCTAAGTGCTACAAATCATATTCCGGGAAGAGCTGTTTGTGATGCTTTTAGAATGCCTTTTTGATTTTTCTTTCATTTGTATAATTTTTATGACACATATTGAGAATTGAGGTGAACATATTCAGGGAAATTAACTAGAATGAAACCTCCAAATTACCTATTTTACAATACTTCAATCGACTTTTGTTGAGTTGCTCGAGAGTAAAATTCATCAAATACAAGTTCGTTCTTACCAACTTGTGTTCTTGCAGGAATTCCAATCATGTGATTCATCACATCCTCACACTCCCTCTGCATTTGACCACTCGTCAAAAGGAGCAGACCACACAGGGTCGCCTACATCCCCAGACAGGGATGTGGACGTCATAGATCCGTACAGTGAGGATCGCCGTCTAGCCATGCGACAACTATACGAGGATTACGAAGTGCAAGTGCCAGAAGAAGAAAGAGGTACACGAGCAGGGAGCAGTCTCACAGCAAAAACTGTTTTTGAACTCTGGAACACATTTTCCCAAATTTTCCAATTTGAGCGTCTACATGCGAGTGTTTAGGCGCTTGTTTCCAGAACCACCCAAGTCTCGATATCGTCCTGCGGCCCCCGCTCCTGCTCGTGAACCAATTGTTATTGCCCAATACGCTCAACGGTTCCCACAAGGACCAGCCACCGAAGGTAGGCTACTACAAAAGTTACTCCCTTTTCATATGAATTTATCTAAAACATCGATAATATCGATTGAAGGAAGGGTTTTCAAACAAAATATGACTTCCGATTTGATGAATGAATGCCAACACATAGATGTTGGCGCAGGGTGTTGAGATCTGTGCAAAAAAAAGAGAAAAACGCTTCCAAGTCAATGAAGAAAACCACGCTGGTAATATTTCATAGGAGGAGAAGCCCCTGTGCTCAACGTATGAGCCTCTCGTTGATTCTAATCTAGTGCAGCGACAGGGCCACTGCGGTAGATCGACGTTTGCGGAGGAAATTCCGCTAGGCTTATTTGTCGGGTAGGCAGCGCGAGTCCGCATATGGTGGCGCATCGTACTTTCGCTGGACTACATTAGGCGGAGGTTCACACAAAGCCACTCGAAGATTCTGAACAGAATGCAAGTGGCGATGTTTTCATGCCACTTTAGCGCACATTTTAATAACTCACTTCTGATTCAATTTTTCAGTCTTGAAAAACTATTTAGAATCGTGATGAGAGGGCTATCTAATGCTACAATGATTGCGAGGGTTTAGGTTTGTACAAAAATGCTTTAGATGAATTTTTCAGGGTGCTAGACAGTACGCGAACCTAGTATGTAGATTCCCCTTGTTCAATTTAGTCTAGTGAATGGACGGGGCTGTGACGGAAGATCGTCACGTTCGTTCGAATCTCGTTTGGTCGGCGACTCAGAGAGTCGGGGCTTAGTACGTCAGCACAATACCGTTAGTACGCCAGGGCAAACCTGGCATACTAACGCTCGTTGTGTGCAGGAGCTGCCGGTTGCGGCAGCATATCCTGCCAACGTATGCTGGCGTACTAACGCTCATTATCGACAGAATTTGGACAGCCACCCTCCTTACCGGTGTTGGATATAATTCTTGTCACGGCCGGCAGCAAGGAGAACATCCTCGCCGCGGTCCGCAACCAGGAGGGTTCCCCCGCGGTGGGCGATGGGGATGATCCTCTCAGCGTTTCAAAAATAACTTCCGAACAGTGACACAAGGTCACCTCCTCGGACTGGCCTCAAACGGCCAACTGCCCCTAAGCGAGGCTGGCCGCCTTATATACCCGCCGCCGTCGTACAAGAGGATGCTGCAATATTCATTCGTATTAGGCAAATCAATGGAAGAGTGTCAGCAGACACTAGGAGAGAGTGGCTGGCAATAGCACGCGTGCCACGACGAACAAAGCGTTAGTACGCCAGCACAAGCAACAGGAGCTCCTGGTCGTTGCCAGCATATCCTGCTGTTACCAGCAGCTACAGCACAGGTGCTGCCGATCCCTTTGTGCCGGCGCACTAATGGTATTGTGCCGACGTACTAAGCCCCGACTGTCCGAGGATGCCGCCAACGCCAGCCGCAATGATCGGCTGCACAGCGCTATGTATACTGTATGACTATCTAGAGATCACATTTCTTAATTCTCACTGCATGAATCTTAATACTATTTCATTATATGAACTGATGGGTAGTCCTCATCGCCAAGATCACAAAAAGCTTTTTAGATCTGAGAAAAACACATTGAGTCTGAAGGAAATCGTTAGAAAAGGACGCCAAAATCACAATGGCGCATGGCCACATGCATTCTGATCAGAACTTATAGCAGTATCGTACCCTGTCCTTCAAAGCGAAATTGACCTGGTTCCTCCGCGCCCGTTTGCGGGGCTACGAGACAGCGAAATTGTTTGTGGTGATTGTGAAGCAGAATGCGCGCGAGATCAACCCGAATAGATTTCGCTGTGTGATAGATGGCACATATGGCGCTGTTCGAGATCTCTGATACATTTATTTTTAATCCAACACCAAGGTGAAACGGTCCTTGGTGACGTTGCTGAGTAAGAAGAAGGCGCATGCATCGATATTTCTGCTGAACAGGTCTTTTTACGTTGGGGTGCCTCTCTAATCGAGGGATGAGCTGCGACAGACGCAGAATCGTCAGGAAGCAGCTTACAGAGAATGGCTTTTTTAGTCTGCCCAACAGGCTTCTCATAACAGCGCCATAGCGATTTTTTGAACATTCCGGCTAGAGGCGCCGCTTATCACTAATTTTCGAAATTGAAGCCCTCCCAGAATGAGTGTTTACACATACCGCAAGTGACGATAGTTTGTACTTGGCGTAGGGCATGGCCCAGATAGTCGGAAAATTTGAATCATACCGGTTTTGTCAAAATCTACTTGAATCTTTTGCAAGGTCGAGCTTAAATTGTCTGTGTTTTGCGGTCCTGCTCAAATTATTTTCCATTAATTTTCCGATCATTTACTCTGACCCAAATATGTTTGTGTGTTTCCCTCAAGGTGGCACAGGCGCAAAAAGGATGGGGAGGAGAGAACGGGAGAGGCGAATGGCCCTGATTGGAGGACCTTTCGGTTTCTGAAATCCCACGCCCTACTTCTCTGACGCCTCCCTTCTCCTTTCTAAGGAGGCAAAATCCTGCCGTCTCTCGACACCAGGGCTGGGATTCATGAACGCTAAACCGGAGGCCGGATTCATCATTGCGCAGACCCTGTTTGCCGATTTGGGTTGGGTTTAGCGCCGGCGCAACCCATTTTTTTGGGGATTCATCAATTTAGGAACCCATCAGAAAACGGGTTTGGGTTTGGATTTGCGGAACCCGAAGCGGAGGGTCCACACAACCCAACCCAAAATGAGCAGCTAAACATGGTGCTCTAGCGCCAACTTCAGAATTAATGTTCAGTGATTTCCAAAAATCACTTATTATTAGTGCTCTTACTACTTATATACGTGATTGGACAGATCGTCAGAATCTGTTTTCGACTTCGTATTTGATGGGCTACCTAAAATTATCGACGAAACGCTGGTTGGAAGTTTTCATACATTTCGAGCCTTTTTGAATTTAGAGACTTCCAATAAAGTTTCAAGTCACTTATATTTCCGTTATCATCTTTCGTTTCTCTTCTTTCAGTGATCGGATTTTAGCTACCGCCACACTCTCATTACATTCTCCTGCGCTATCCTGATTAAGCTAGTGTTCATTTCTCATCCAATCTTAAAGGCAGTGTTCACGATAAAAAATGTGTTTCAGTTTCCACTGGGAATGGGTAGTGGAGGGACTCACTGTAACGTTGACGTCGAAAGAACGCATGAAAACGAGCCAGGAAAAGCTTCAGGAGCCCGAAGTTGCCACTTCGAGGCCAAGGCAAACCCCAAAAGCCCAACACACGCCCACCGACGTGAACAAATGAATGCTAGAGATCGTGAGATGAGCGATGATTTCCAGTCATAAGCCCCGTTCTTCCCTTCATTCTCAACTTCTCCCATTACTCAGGTCAGCTCGCATACTCGGACAAAGTGAAAACCTGACCGCGCGCAAACAGCGGACCGCCACCGGGATGGGCGTTGGTCGAACCGGTTTCCGCTCGCGGTCAGTCCGCAAACTCACGCGGTCAGTCCGCAAGCTCCCGCGGTCAGTCCGCGAGCTCCCGCCGTCAGTCCGCGAGCTCCCGCCGTCAGTCCGCGAGTTCCCGCCGTCAGTCCGCGAGCTCCCGCGGTTATTACGCAAGCTACAGCGGTCAGTACGCAAACTCCCGCGGTCAGTCTAGAGAGCACAGCTGTCAGTCCGAAATGCCTCTCTGTGGGTCCGAATTGACCCACGGCCAACTCGCTAGCTCCCGCGGTCGGTGGAGAAGACCCCACCGTCAGTGCTGAAGGTCACGCGGTTGGCGCACAAGTTCGTGCGGTTGATCAAGGTTTATCCACGGGCGGTCCGCAAGCTCCCGCGATTGATATTCATTGATACACTGTCAGATTAGAAGCTCCCCCACTTTTCCGTGATTATTCCTGTCGTTTCCGCGTTTGGCTTACAAGCAGACGTAAACCCGAGAGTCCGGGTCTCTGCGTGTTTCCGCTTGTGGCGTGCAGTCTACGTGATCGGCAGAAAATACCTATATGACGGACCACTTCGCGTCGACCACCATATGTAAACAGTAATGCAGAAAAGAAAAAGAAAGATGAAGAGAAAGAATTTAGTCATGATAATGGTATGGTCTGATAATGCAGACTACTCTGAGAGTTTTGGCCGAGATATAGGCGCGAAATAGCCCACCAGGCTCCGCAGCGGCTCCTGGTGGGCTATTTCTCGGCTATTTCGCGGCTGTTTCTTGGTCATTTCTCGGCTATTTCGCGGCTAATGCTTGGTCGCGACCACGTTATCCGCGAAATAGCCGCGAAATAACCGAGAAATAGCCCACCAGGAGCCGCTGCGGAACCTGGTGGGCTATTCCTCGGCTATTTCTCGGCTACTTCACGCAGCCACCAATCTGGAAATGAGGCGGCGAGCTTCTATTGCCGGTCTTACCTTCAGTCACAGTTACAGACATCGATACCGTCAATCATAGCTGTTGTCATGTGTTCCGTAAGAAGACGTCAAAAGACAATATTGAGGTCTCTTTGCGTCTGTTTGCCAAACTCACGAATGAAGCCAGATATCGGAAGATATTCCTGGTTGAACCGCAACACAGGGTCATTTCTGGTTGAACCGCAACACAGGGCTTATCCATAAAAGCTAGGGCTGTGCGAAAATCTCTTCCATAATTTTCGGAAACGGAAGAAAAATGGTCAAAACGCAGGAAACGGAAAAGACCAAGAAGATTGTGGATTTTCTCATCTACACGTTTCGTCGCTGCTCATGGCTTGCAGGTCTTATTCGATAGCCTACGCTTTTAATCAGATGTGAACATGATAAAATGTAGGAAGTAAGGTGCAAAACCAGTTGGGGAGGGGCACTCAGGGTTCAATTAAAAAATTAATGGTACCACTTTCACTATAAAATACGCCAATATCCTGCTATCATTCGAGCTTATGAGCGTCCCATTGTAAATAGATCCATGATGCTTCAAAACCCCATCAAATTGTGTATCGAAGAGTTATTTCGGCTGACTCAATACGTCGTATGTGGCTATGAAGCACCGTTCTGCAATGGTTGATCTTCGCTCGGTATGCCTACTAGGATACGCCCATGTGAGGATATGCAGTAATAATGGGTGATCAAGTAACTCAATTTTCCCGCAGTATTCTGGAGTAGGGCACGGCTCAGCGGCATTAGGAAATTCGCCATCGCATAGACCGCACATAAATCAACTAAGCTCAACCAAGCTCCAAGCAGACCATATATTTGGCGGCTATTTCGCGGCCAGAATTATTTAGCGGCTATTTGGCGGCTATTTCGCGGTTATATCGCGGCCGGCGTTATTTGGCGGCTATTTCTCGGCTATTACGCAGCCAGCAGGCATTTTGCGGCTATTTCGCGGCTATTTCTCGGCCAAAACTCTCAGAGTACACATGGGGGCTGGTTCATCTTCAACAAATCATTGGTGTCTCACGACTTCAAATCCACCGTGACAACACACATGAAATGTCAAAATGACGCAACTGTGTTGGATTTCAACTTGAGGGGGAGGGGAGGATGAGAGTCAAGAGATTATGCACATGACATCAAAACTCATCTAGATTTTAACGAGCAAACATAAATATGTACATCACGGCTAGTCGAAAAAAATTCAACAGCTTCTATTGTGATAGAAAGCGCTCTGTTTCAAAACGCACAGATTTCTGGCCAATGTGCGGACTTCATTGTGATAAGGACTGTAAGCTTAAAGTTATCGAAAGCAAAGCGAAAAAAAAACAGAAGAAGTCTTGCCAACGTCTCAAAAAGTTCATTCAAGCAACGATTCAGGATCCATATAGAGTTCTGAGGGCTGCGAGTTCCAGCGATAATAGGGAATAAAGTGCAGCTAAACGCTTCGTAGTTGCTCTTTATACCCTGTCATTGTCGCAACTCGGCTCCCAGAACTTTATATGAGCATTTATACTTTGTAACGCGTAGAAAACCTATTTCGTGGCCCAGCATGGGTTTTTATTTTAAATTATTTGTAGCTTTTTTCAACAGCGTCCAAAATATGATGTTTTGGCGTCAAGTTGCACTTTGCTCGAATTAGAGATTTTCGTTCTAGATGATTTTTGATCGATTCATTCTTCATCTATTTCAGGTCCATAAAATTAGCATCGAAAAGAAACTTCATTGACGCGAAAATGAATAAAATATGAAGTGCATAAAAAAATCGCGCTGTCTAAAGGAGAAAATTATTAATTCTGAACGACCGGGGCGATGAAATTTTTGGAACACTGTGCGCAACTCCAAAAAAAGCGGATGTTGTGAGCAGACCACGGGAATTTCGAATATCAACAAATATTGGAAAAAAATTAGTGCTATTATTAAGGGCTCTGCAGAGTTGCAGCGACAGGCAGCACGCCGCCGAGCGAGAGGTTTGAGGTGAGAACAAAACCTGACGCAGCGTTGGGCATCAAGACCTCGCAGAATCGCCGCGATGCCGCCGCCGGCCACGTTGCTCTTCCATTATGTACAACCTCCCTTATTTGACGTCAAAATTTCCTGCAACCTGTTTTTATTGCATTTTGGGTGTTAGAAGTGTTTCTGGAATGGCGCTATTTACTTTTCGCGAAAAGTAAACAAAAAGAGAGGAAAGCAGAGAACTGAACGTAAGTAAAAAATGTGCTGCTCAGCATATTTTTTCCCGTAACTTCAATTTGTTACCTTAGCAAAGATGTACAGCTAACATCGGCATGGATCGCTAAGAGACTTCGCGTTCACTGTTGAAGGTTGGCGCCAACTCGCTGCACCTATGTTATAGCACATGGCACCGAATTTGCGCCAACCCTCAACAGTGAACGCGAAGTTTCTTCACGATCCATGCCGCCGTTATGTTGAAAGATCAAATAAGAATAAAAATAGAGAACCTATAAGGCATTGAAACTGTAATGAATCTGGGAAACTATGCATTTTTCGAGCATGTTCCAGTAATTTTTTTCGTTTACAATTAAATCCAGGCAGAATGTGGTGAGGCGATCGAATGCACGAAATATTGAATGAAAAGAAATTGAATCGATCGACTGCGGCACTTCTCGCCGGTGGCGGAAATGGTCCTGGCCGTTTTTTGCCGCTGTTCTCTGGCGGCGTCGCTCGTGTAGCGGCGGCGAATACACTTTGCGAGGCCACCACGTCGCCAGCCTCGCCCGACACGTCGCCGGTGTCGCCCGCTGCTTATTTGGCAGAATACTGATATCGCGGAGCCTCATTGTAGATTGAAATTTTTTTGTCAAAAGGGGCTACACGATCTGCGAAAGTTCGCAAAACGTGCTATGCACCGAAAGCTCACCAAATAAAAAGTCCAAGAAGGAATTTTCACGATTTTTTGGGACCATTTTCTCGGAAACTTCCGTGAACTTTTGCAGATTTCGGAGCCTCGTTTGGCAATAAAAATTTCAAGCTACTATTATTGTATGGTAACAATTGTTGCAATAAAGTATCAAACGATTACATAACCTCCATTTTATTTCACGACTCGCTTCCCCTCTATCAATTTTTCTATCCTAAGCTGCCGAAAGTGAGCTGTCAGACGTCAAAATATTAGAGCGCGAAATTCGGAAATTTTCAAAGGAAAATGTCAAAATCTTGATGTCGGTTTATTTGTCTGCCAAATTTGAATTTTCCACTTTTCATTTTCACGATAGTGTGGTACTTTTTTCCGATTCGATTCATTAATAATAATAATAATAATAATAATAATAATAATAATAATAATAATAATAATAATAATAATAATAATAATAATAATAATAATAATAATAATAATAATAATAATAATAATAATAATAATAATAATAATAATAATAATAATAATAATAATTAGTAATAATAATAATGAAATAATAATAATAATAATAATAATAATAATAATAATAATAATAATAATGCGAAAATATTTGAAAATTATAAAATTATAAATAATATGAATAATATTAATTCTTATTTAGAAGAACCAATGAATGATTAGTCGGTCTAATATGTTATGCAGCGTGCGTGACAGCTTAAGCAGAAGTGACATCATATAAGAACGTGTTCTGAATCTTCTTAAAGGCAGTGTTCACGATGATTTTCGTTCTCGTTTTTTCCACTCAAAACAATGCATTGGCTACCAAGTGTTACGAAAATTACGAAGAAACGGCGAGAAACGCACTAAATCGTCATATTTTACAGATATTATTCTCTGACCTAGACTAGTTGTCCGGTTGTATGAACATGTTCACCATGGTTGTCATCGGTAAAAAATGGTGCTAATCAAAAATGGAAGAATATTTTAGGCAAAACAGTATTAGTCAGGGTCTAAAAGAATGAACGGAGCAACGGAGAGTAGAGAATTGCCACAGACGGGTCCACAAACAATTTCATTGCCACAACGAACAGTTCCTGTGAGAGCAAAGAGGCGGGGTGAGAGTAAAGGATTTCGTGACCTTCTGGTGCGTTTTTCTCGGTTTCTTCGTCATTTCAATTCTACTCGGGGGCCAAACAATCAGTTTAGCGATTAATCTCAAAATCGAAGATTATCGTGAACACTGCCTTTAAGTTACAGACAACGGACTAAAAGCCGCACCGCCCTGCCTGTCGCGGCCGCTGATTTTGCCATGCACGCGGTCCGACCGTCGTTTCTTATCGCGGTTTGACCGCGTCCAAGCGCGGTTCGACCGCCGGTAAAACATCAGCGCGGTCGGAACGCGCTTCAACGGCCGCATTGTCGCGGTCAGCTTTATTTCAAATAGTTGCCCGCGGTCAGGTTTTCTCTTTGTCTGAGTACATCGGCTGCAAAAAACGGAAGTTACAAGCCTCGGACAACTCGTCCACCATGTTTCCTTAGCTCAAATTTTGAGCACTCATAACTCCGTTCCCGGAAGGTCTTCTACGATTTCAGATACATCATTGGAATCACCATGGGGCCGTTTTCAAGATAGGCGGAAAAGCAGAAAAACGATTTTTATCGTGAACACTGCCTTTAAATTTACTTTGAAGTTCTATCGTTCTTCCCTTTCTTCGGGTGAATTCCTAAAACAAACTGCATCCATTGAAAGGTTTTCTTAGGCCAGGACCGTTCTGTTTTGCAACATTGATTATGCTCTTTTCCTGTTCGAGTATACATATATGTGCCTACTGCAGTGTGTTAATACAGGTACAGTGACTTGCCCTACAACCTATTTTAACACGCCAGTACTCTCTCTAGAATCGGAAAAGGGTACTCAATTCATCCATAGCGTTACCCATAATTCTCTGTTAGCTTCATCGAAAAGAAAAACAAAGCACTTTTGATTACCCCATGCAACGCTCGATAATTATAAATTTGAGAACCCTGCCCTTCAGAAAATCAGTTTAGAAATCCAGGGGTTATCATTGATGCACAAACAATTAAACTACATGACGCTATTTTTTTGGATGCAGCTTGAATTTGGACACAACAGCAAATATTTGAACCAAGTTTTC
This sequence comes from Aplectana chamaeleonis, assembly GCA_029168955.1. Lineage (NCBI taxonomy): Eukaryota > Metazoa > Nematoda > Chromadorea > Rhabditida > Cosmocercidae > Aplectana > Aplectana chamaeleonis. The sequence continues at coordinate 46,005 of JAPDOI010000529.1, read as the reverse complement.
GAAATATGGATTACGACCAGGGGTGTGCGTAAATGAAATTTCACATTTCGTAAATCGTAAAACGAAATTACGACGAAACCATCGTAAATCGTAAACCGTAAATCGTAAATCGTAAACAGCAATCAATAACAGTAACCACTAAAAACATGATTCATGTGGTGAAACAAGAGAAACTACGTACTGTGCTTATCTGGGCCAAATTCCGGTCCGCAATTGCGTCTCGATACGCTTTGCGGCCGCACGCTCCCGAGTCAGAAGAGCTTCCAGCTCAGCAGCCGCCGATCTGCTGACTCTAGGTGGGGTTTGGAAACTGCAAACTAAGAAAAATTGAAGAAAATTGTATAAAAAAGCCACATCGAGTCGGCTTAGGCGCTGGAAACCCGATTGACTCGAGCGCGTGCGGCCGCAAAGCGTGTCGAGTCGCAATCGCGGACCTGAATTTGGCTCAGAAACCACATTACTGTCCACTGTTTCACGTACTAAGTACCAATTAAGTTGCGTTCAGTATTTGACAGCTAACCATGTTTAAGGTGTATGGTACACTTGATCGCTGTCATAAGCGACAGGCATGAAAAGTAGCACAAATCGCGCGGGACCTGCATCGCATCAAAGCAGCGGCATCGGTTGCCGTAGGAACAACTATGGCGCGTCAGCCGCAGCGACGTGTCGCGGAGGGCTGACATACTTCAAATGTGCCGAAGCCTGTCGCTGTGCAGTGCACTGTGAATGCGACAGGTTTAAAGAGCGGGAGCTCCGCGACAGCCGCTCGCTGTCGCTGTCGCTGTGCAGAGAAACTCCTTGCCAGATCTTGAGAAAACCGCAAGTCCGATTCAGCTGTCCGCGTATCTGCTGGGCAACAGAGACACAATTACTCGTGATGTACTCGTGATGCCTCTCCTGAAACGCTAACGCCGTTGTAAGCGTTAAGCCAAAATCACCGTATCTAAGCGATTCTCAACAGCCGAATTTGAGAACTCCTCCCATTTGCTTGCGGAACCGCAACACCGATTATACATATAGTCGGTAGGGATCGCACTCATATGCTGTACATTATGTACTTCGAGTTCCCTACAGAAGGTTGGCTCAAACTCGGTGCACGTACGTAAAAAATTATGACACCGAGCTTGCAGAAACCTACAATAGAGATCGCAAAGTATCAGTCCGATACGTGCCAACTCTATATTATCTACAAAACAGTATCGGGCGCCCAAAGCTATTTTTCGTATCCTCTGATTCCGTGTGTGTATTATTTCCGTTCGCCGCGTGCGTCTGCTTGCGTACGCTGCGTCTCCTTCTCCCCACAATTTCTCGCTGTCTCTACCCTCGCTCCGCATAAGTGCGCAAGGGAACAGAATAAATCATTCTCGGAACCAGAGTATATATCCACTAAATCGCTTGCAGAATCGTAGCTTTATGGTGACGATACGGTAGATTCTCAAAGGAAACGTAAGCGAAAAAAACCGCTTTCTAATTTTTGCCGCTTTGTGTTCGTCCCCATAGTTTAGTAAAGAATGTAGCCAACGCGCCCCACCGGACGCTCGCATTAGTGAGAGATAACGGTTTCAGAAAAAGGGCGAAGATGAGCGTTCAAACTAACAATGGCGCCTTTTCGGAGTGTCCGTTTGCAGCGGATGAAGAGAAATCAACTAGAGGAAACGATTTTTAGCTTCAAACTTTTGGAATAAAAAACGAATACACGTCATGATTTTCGTCAACTCTGAGTAGCCGTGATCTACTCAAAAGGCGGGCCAAGACCACTATTTGAAGAAATTTTTTGATTGATTAGACTGCCTCGCTCAATGTTTTGACGCTAATCTAGTTATGGGAATCAGGAAAATTGATCTTCATGAAAAACTTGAAAACGAAGTTCCTCGTGAAGAGTGATTTTAGATTGCATTGCGTCGTAGGCGACAGCTAGTGAGACGTGCGCGGCGAGCAACGCGGATCTGTTCGCCAGCGCCTCCAACTCCGACCGTGTGTCCCGCGTTACTCTGAGAAAATCCCCCGCGATCGTTCACGGATGGAATCCACTCGGTTTCTGGTAGGGGCCGAGAGGATTCTAGCATGGGGCTACTGCGGAACGACCGCGAGATTCTGCCAGTCTCGAACCGAGAGCGTACCGCGTTCGCTCATCGATGCTCCCGCCGTACTCCACCGCGGAACCGCTAGGATTCGAGCCCGGGGATGTCGCGGAATGATCGCGAGATTCTACCAGTTACAACCTGAGGACGAATCGCGTCTATGCTTCTATGTATTTTGGGTGTTAAATCGCGGAACAGCGATGAACTGAGCCCGGAACTATCGCAGGGCGACCGCGAGATTCGTCCAGCCTCCACCCCTGATCGTACCGCATTCATGCCCTCTCGGTGTTTCAGCCAAAGGGGTGTTGCTTATCAGATCAACACGAAGCTATAAGGTATTGTCCGTGCCGTATTTCGCGCTGCTTTACAAATCTGCACAGTATGAGAGCGCGGAACCGGGAGGAAACGTTCACGGTATCATCGCGGATCACGGGTGCATCACGGTACTAGCGCTGTAAACTTGGTAAAGATCGCGGAACCATCATGGTACGAGCATGAGAAAGTCAACGGATAGGTGGATTGGATAACCATCGCGGAACGGACGCGGAACGCGGGACTAGAGGGAAACGAACACGGTACCATCGCGGATCGCGGAAGCATAACGGCGCTAGCGAGAAAGATTATCTCAGAGCTATAATGATAGAATCACGTTAAAGAATGTTAAAGGGATCGTGCTGTAGTAACACGCCTGGGTTGGCCCCATCTCCTGATCAAAAACATTAGTATACGCAAAGTGGGATTAGAGCAGGTCAATCGGAGACGTCTTGTGATTTACTTCCATGGCATGTATTTTTATTTACGAAAAATTACGATTTACGGTCCAAAATGTCGTAAATCGTAAACCGTAATTACGAGACCAAAAAACACCGTAAATCGTAAAATCGTAAATCGTAAACCGTAATCACGCACACGCCTGATTACGACTAGCTTCAGACAGCACCAGAAGTTGCAGTGTTTCCTTACCGTTTTTTGCTAAGGTGAGTATCCTTGCCAATCTTTGTTGGCTTTAAAAAAAAACATGAATAGGCAGAGGAACATGAAGATGGAAGCCACGAGAAAAGATGAAGAATTGGGTAAAAACAGCGACTACTTGAATGAGAACCCAACACTAGCTGCACCAAAAGAGTGAAAAATGTTATATAAAGAGTTGGCCATTAAAGGCACAGTCCAACCTCGAAATCATTTTTCTGTTTTCCTGCCGATCTTGAAAACGGTCCCATGCTGATTCCAAAAATGTCTCTAAAATCGCACATGACATTGTGTGAACGGAGTTATGGCCCCTCAAATATTCAGCTGTGTAAGCGTGGTGGACGAGTTGCTCGAGGCTTGTAATTCAAGTCATCCGCAACCAATTTATGCGAACCGACCTGAATAATGAGAGAAGCTGAGAATGAAGCAAAGAACGGGGCTATTGATCAGAAACCATGGCTCATCTCGCCACTGTTGAGCTCGAAAGATCGCAAAAGGGGCGTGCCAAAATGGCTTCCTGAGGTGGGAGCTCAGGATGGCTTCCTCCTATATCTCGCTTATTCGGAGGAATTGAGGGCTCGCACTTGGCAGGTGCTAGATAGGGTGGGTGTACTTCACATACATGTAAAAATTTCAATTTCGCTGCTGAGCTTGGACTGCGCCTTTAAAGGCATCGTCCAATCTCAGAGACGAAATCTGAGATTTCCACATAATTGTGAAGTAGACCCACCCCGTATACCACTTGCCAAGTGCGAGCTCTCAATTCCTCCGAATAAGTGAGATATAGGAGGAAGCCACCCTGTGGCGTCCACCTCGGGAAGCCACTTTGCCACGCCCCTTTTACGATTTTTCGAGCTCTACAGTGACAAGATGAGCGATGGTTTCCAATCGATAGCCCCGTTCTTCTCCTCATTCTCAGCCTCTCTCTTTACTCAGATTCGCTCATACACATTGGGTGCAAATGACGGAAGTTACAATCCTCAGACAACTCGTCCATCATTTTTCCGTACCTCAATTTTTGAAGGGCTATAATTCCGTTCCCTTGAAGTCCTGTTCGACTCCAGCGGTATCGTTGGTATTAGCATTTGACCGACTTCAAGATAGGCAGAAAAACAGAAAAACGATTCTGAGGTTGGGCTATGCCTTTAAGAAAATTGAGTATTGATTGAGCGGAAAATTGGAAACAGACGTCGCGAAAATACATTGTGCATTCGCAAACGCCTCTCGTGCTAACGAAAAATGGATTTGGGGAACCAACCCAAGATCTGTGCTGATGAATAAAAGGTGCTGGGTTATCCAACCCGAACCCAATTTCCGAACCCAGGTCTGGCTAACCCAGAGCAGGCGCTTACCCGTTTTTCAAAGATGAATCCGTCCTCAGGGGTCCCAGCAGGGTTTGGTTAGAAACGTTCGCAAACCAGCGATTCATCATCGCTAGGTTTGTTCAGGACTGAGCTACGCCTGGGTCCCATGTAACCGCACCTCCGAGGTGGTGATTTGGTTCGGTTTGGTCCCAGCTGGGGCAGCTTACCAAACCAAACCAAATCAAACCCTGCCGGGACCCAATGCGTTCATGAATCCCAGCCCAGATGGTGCGGTTAGGCATGCGATTTTTGTGCCAATGTGGTTCAGCCACGCCAAGTTTTACCTCGTCAGAGAAAAAGACTACGTCAGAGACATAAAGAGTATACTACGGCCTGAGCGGCCTCAAATAACAGCTCTCCGTTCCTCCCTGTCCTTCCCCCCCCCCCTTTCCCTTTTTGGAGGTTGACCATCATTGCTCAGTCCTGCGTGTATGCAAATGCTTGATCCATTGGTTTGTTTTGAACCTCTCATAAATTGAAAACCAGATGCGAAAATTTGAAGTCGACGAATGTTCGATACTTAATATCGATAACAAATTGGAATAAAAGTTCTGAGCGAAGGAAAGCTTTACCAATGTCTTCTACGCTTATTACAAAGTCTCACTTTGATCATCTGATTTTTTCACATTTGCGATTTCTCGCACAAGAGGAAACTCTTAGAAGCTCAGACCGAAACATCCCGGACACAGGGCAGGTCAAAATTCTTCCGCAATAGAGTAGTTCCGACCCTAAATTTGTTGATTAACAGAGGCGCACTATGTTTGAATTTCAACTCCTTCAGAAATTTAGTTCACCACGTAATCTGCTCTGAATCGTCTTAGAGATCCCGATGTTTTATAGTATAACTTTTTTTCTGATTTCTAATTTTATCCTCTCTTTTATCCTTACTTCTTATGTTCCATCCGTTTTTTTTTTGTTTTAGCGTTCGAGAGCGCTTCCGGCGCCTTTCTTTGATGGAGTTACTGTTTTGTTCCGTTTTCCGTACACACGTGCGCAATGTGCGCGTCAATAAATAAAATAAAATAAAAATACACCTTTCCAAAAAAAGAGTTCTGGAGAGCACGTTTATTCCGATATACCATCAGAGCCAAAATCTTCAGCGCGAAAAATGTCAACTCAGAAACAAAAAGCTATACCGTTGTGTTTTCATTCACTTTGCAGTGCATATTTTTTATCTGTATATTTCAGTGTTACAAACCATACAAGCTGCACCGAGGGAATCCGCTCATCCTTCCCGTGGAACGAATCCAAAGTTGCCGCCCTTCACTCAGTCGTCGGCATCACCCTCAACTACGAGAACACCGCGGCCCACCACGATTCCTACTACCACAACGACCACAACTACCACGCAGCCTACGACAACCACTACCTCGGAGGAATCCACTACAGAGGATCTCATCCTGGGATCGTTTTATTCAACTGATCCTACAACAGAATCATGGATGGACCTCATGGAATCCACTACAGAATCGGAAATTTCTGCTGGAGAACTGCAAGAGACAAGATCTGAAGAGCTGAAAAAGTCATTTCCTATTACGTCCGAAGACCAAGACGAATTTGAGAGTAATGCGAAAGGATCTGACTTCAACCAAACGCCATCCGAATTTGATGAGATTCCATTATTTCCCTCCGCTACCAGCACGGCTATGCCAACTACCACCACCACCTCGTCAAAGTTGGGTAATCAGAAGACTCAGGAGACAAATAATGCCGTCAACTTGATGCCTACAAGCATATACTTGGGTACTCCAAACCCTGCCAACAATGTCCCTGCCGTACCCACATCAATAGAAAATGGCTCCATCGTGGGTAAAGAAAAGTCGTCAACGTCCGCATCCATTTACGAGAAGGAGAGCATTCGGGGGAAGAAGGCAAGGCTTCGCCGACTGAAGAAGCTCAACCGACGAGCAAGAGTTCGACCATTCTCTCTTGGGAAGACGAGGACTGCAAATCTCACAATGCAGGTGAGTATATACAAACCGTGTTTTCCCAATTACAATAAATGAGACCTGCTTCTTGTACATTTTGCTCGATTCCGAATCCTCCAGAAATGGGGAATGTCTGATTAATCATCTGAACACCTTGTGCAAGATCAGCCAGCCGGTTTGGAGAATCTCTCAAATTTATACACAGGACTGAACTATAATTCTGCCTATAAATAGATCTGGAACAATAAATCCGTGTTTTTTTAAGGTGATGAGCAAGGATAGTAGAGCCGATTTGGAGACCGAAATGAGTGAACTGCAGAGGCGTATTGTAGAAAAGAAGAGGCAGCTCGCTGATGTTATGAAGACAACTTCTACTGCAGTTCCACTTGAGGTACGACTTATGCTTATTTCTTAAGCGGGTGTGAAGAAATGTGTCAAGGGACGTGAGCGCTATTTGTGCATCGATGCCGCCACATTAGCGACTTAGCACGGAGTAGTACAAAAGTTCCGGAGTACCTTCGTTGCTGCCTTGCAAAGACCTCCTAATATCCAGCCTTCGTTATTCAACAACCATAACAGCAACAGCGACCTCCAGAAAACAGCAGGACTTCTAGACAGTGAAGACCTGGCTTTAGGACGGTGAAGGCGTGGCTTGTTGACGGTAAAGGCAGGGTTTAGCGCATGAAAACGGCGTTACAGGGCATTGGGGCTTCCTGGCTGGCAGTGATGGTGCGGCTATAGGACAACGGAAACGAGGTCCAAAGGCAGTGACAGCAGGGCCCTGATAAAGCCAAAGTTCGTACTCCCCCCTCCCGTTTAGTAAAAGGGATGGGGAGGTTGGCAGACCCCGGTGGTCAAAGGCTTGTCCAACATGGAGCTGGGCTCGCCCTCTCCAGTATGAGAGACAGATTGGAAACTGGAAGGCCAACTTCGGTTCCAAGATTTCCTCTGTTCGTCGCCGATTACATTCGGGTGATGATTTCTGGCAAAGAGGAATCTGACTCACTAGGGCTTGCCATACATTTGCGGTGGGCTTTCATAAAACCATGTGTTGATAGTTGTGGGTATTGGGCACAGCATTGATAATCCGTTTTCTAAATTCCCTAAATGCCTCAGAGATTTACAGGAGATTTCCAAAAGTGGAAATTTCCACAGCTTTGCGTAGATAAAAGGGGTACACGAATGGCAAACTTCAGGATGTTTGAAAATTGTTTCGGATTGGGCTGAAAACTTTTTTCAAGAGGTTGTTGCGGGTGCTGATTACGAATTCGAGGCCCATTTGTCAATATTCGAAAAGTTCCATCTGATTCGGTCCGAAGCTTCAAAAGGGGGAAATTTTGCTGGCGAAACGCGACTTTTGACGATTTCGAGAATGCTACGATCAAATCGGGCTGCTGAAACAATTCTGCAACCCTTTTATCAATTTTCAATAGATTGCGGTAGGTTACGGTGGGTATACGTTAGCTCGGTCAAAGTCTCAGGTTTGGCTCAAAATTTCAGTGTGGGTGTTATTTGGGATGTTCAACACGAGTTTGAGGTCCATTTATCGATTTTCAAAACTTTAGAGTAAGTAACGCCAGTTAATAGACATTATGCCTACTGTAGCCTACAGTAACCCTAAATCTGGTGAGGAATAGACCCCAGATTCGGGCTCAGCGCCCTAAATATCCCCGGAGGAAAGTTCTGAGCCGAATCCAGAAAAACAATTTCAGAACACCTCAAAAAATTCCTGATGGTACCCTTACCTTTTTGTGAAGCAATGAAAATGCCATTTTTTGGAATCCCCACAGCCATTTAGAGAATTTCAAGCACGGATTATTTATGTACTGTCACAGAGCTACAGCAACGACAACATGGTTTTCCAAATCTCCACGGAAAGTTCAAAGCAGTCCCTAGTTAGATACAACGGGCTATTTAGATTGAGAGCCACTGGTGCCACGAGATAAAGGGTCCTCTGAGGTTGGGCAGGCCCTATTTGGTGGTGTATGTACCACAGCAGCGAACAATTCGTATTCATAAAGAGGAGTACTCCCATCCACCCAGTCGGTCTACTTCTTGAGAGCTTGCCATCCATTCTGGGCTGGTTAAGCCTATCTCTTTTCCCTCAAAGTTTCTTTTTTGAAACCTTCAAAATTTAAGGATATCTTTATAATGTTGAAAGGATCTGCATTCCTTTCCATTCTGCATACTCCAACAACTCATGATTGCAGGTAGTGGAGGGCGACACAGCGAAAGCTCTTTCATGGATGTTCGAGAACGTAGCGAAAATGATGAGGGAGAATCCAAGTCAATCCGTAGTCGACGTGGTTCCTGCGGAGAAAATCGACCAAGACACTGACCCGGTACCAATCTTGCTCAATTAAATTTCAAACCATTTCGCGCGCTGTAAACTCTACTTTTCCAGAACATCTCACGTCTTCCCTCCGGTGTTGAAGTGATCTCAGAACAAGAGTCATTCGTGCTGAAGGATGACGCATCCAATGATCCAGTTATCAAAGTTGATAAACAGACGGTTGATGGAAGCGCCCGATTAGCAAGACAGAACGGTAACTCTGCCGATTGGTTCATGTTTTCCGATGATTGAAAATCTGTGAGAAGGATAGTTGGAGTACATGCGCATACCGGCAGAATTTTCAGTGGAATGGTCGGATTGGTCAGTTTGCAACTGCGGAGTCCAGAGCAGAAAAAGAGTCTGTCTTTCGTTGAACATCGCCTATCCCACCGGTATGTTAAACACGGTTTGTTGTCGTAGACATGTGCATTCGACGATAGGTTTCAAATGAATCTTTCATTCGAATATCGCATTTTTAGAACACCCCGAATCAATGATTAACACGGATAACCCCATTTTCCTATACCTTTTCAAATATAGCCTTTTTCGAAGGTACCGAATGAATCGATGAATTTACATAAGGCATATTTTAAAACTTCCGCATCAATGAAAAAAAACTCGGAAAAAAAGCTTTCCGACGTTTTTCGAACGCGTTCGAAAATCTGAGTATTATACGATTCGAATGAATATTCGGAGAATCTATCCGGAATTCGACTTTTTGAATTATATCCGAATCTTTGATGGATATTTTTAATTTTTTTTTCAGTGTCTGAGTGTTCAAATATCGTTACCTAAAGTTGGTCAAATATCAGAGAACTGGGATACCGAATGTTCAAAGAAACTGAATATCTTGAAATTCTGAATTAATTCAATGCTTCTCGAGCATCTCGTCCCTGACAAAAGGTTCACACCACAGTCGTGGCTTGCCCAGGTACTGTGCTTCTCGGGGTCAAATTCCGATCCGCAATAGTATCTCGACACGCTTTGAGGCCGCACGCTCCCAAGTCGGACGAGTTTCCAGCGCCGCATCCGCCGATCTGTTGAATCTAAGTGGGTTTTGGAAACGGGAAACCAAAAAATTGTTGAAAACTGTATAAAAAAGAAACCTCGAGTTGGCTTTGGCGCTGGAGACTCGACCGACTCGAGCGCGTGCGGTCCAAAGCACAGTACAATACCCGCGCTAAGTTTTTCAAACACGGGGAGCATTTGCCAAATTTGGCAAACATGTCCGATGCTTGTTACTTCTTTGAACGAAGACTTTTTCGGATCCTGTAAATGCTATAATACTCTTAGCTTAATTTCCTACCTACTAATGCGCTTTGTGGACCAAAGTTTCCTGGAATCGCTTTGTTTTTGAATGAAATTGTTTTTGCGGTCGTTTCTTGAAAAAAGTCGCGTTGGCAAAGTGCTGCGACACTTTGAGTAGTAATTGTACAAGTAATAGAAGAGCAATCTCTACGTTTTTTCATGTGTTAGATGCAGGTGGGACATTCTCGAGATCCCTCAAAAGAATCTCGAGATCTCCAGAGGACGGGTAGAATTTGGGGAACCCTTGATTAAACAAGCTTGGGAACTTCCTGAAAAGTCGGACTTGTTTTGCAAAAGCCCCAAAACGTTAATGAAAGGAGTTGGAGGTTTCAATCTGCTCAAATCTTTAAGCCTGCACAAATCTTGAGATTGTCCCACCTAACGTAGAGATTGCTCTTCTATTACGTACTTGTACAATTACTACTAAAAATTTCGCAGCACTTTGCCTCCCGCGGCTTACTTGAGGAACGACCCCAAAAACAATGCCATTCAAAAACAAAGCGCCTCAGGAAACTTCGGTCCACGAACCACATTATTAGGTAGGAAAGCTGTGAATATGATAGCGTTTTCAGAATCTAAAAAAGTCTTCGTTCAAGAATGTTACAAGCACGTTTTTTTCGCCAAGTTTGGCAATTACTTCCCGTTTTTACAAAACTTACAGTACCGCGTAAATTTTTCGCTAAAATAAGCGTTTTGCGAACTTTTTGCGCTGACAAAGCGCCACATCGCCATAACACCTAAAAATGGACGAAATGAGTTTTTCGGGTAGTTTTCGTGTTCCTCTCAGTGAGGCGAATGCAATGGTATGAGTAAGAAGTCTTCTTAACTCCGGTAATTTGTTCAAAAATGTGTATTTCCTCCTAGAGTTCACATCGACCACAGGTCAAAACATGACAGATTTCTGCTATCATGACCGTCTGACCTTGATCGAATGACCGATTTTCTGCGACAAATATGCTACATTCGATAAACTTCTGGAGTTAAATCTACTATTTTGTAAGACTATCGTATAGGACTCAATGAAGGCGACCCAGAAATGACTTCAATATTGAATTCGGACGACTTGGTGAGCGCAAGAAAACGCCGCAAAATGTTTTTTATGCAAAAGAAGTTGCGCGGTACTGTGGCGCTGGAACTTTAGTAGTTCCCTTCCCATCCAAGGTTCAGGTTAATTACGTTGGACCCCACAAACACTAGGAGTACCCAAGAAGCATCTTCTGAAGGCTATATTCAAGTACTGGTTTAATTTTAAAACGCTCCAGATCGCGATTACATCTAGAATCTCGGGTCTGTCGGATTCCCATCGATACCGAATTTCACAGCTTAGCGGCCGTTGTCGCGTTTTTGGTACCAGTTTCGATCGGGGATCATTGCTGATCTGGACATTTTACCAGTTCTCTCATGTGTAATGGAGTCAGTAGTCAGCTTCCACCTAATTGGCCCCTCACTGGCTTCCCTCACTGGCTTCGCCGTAGCTCAAAAAGCGTTATTTGCCGCGTTTCCGCCTGTATGAAAACCGGCCAAGGTTGGGATCATACTTCCAGCGACGAGCGGCCGCGACAGTACATGCCGTGCATACCGATTCTCGGTCGATATGCATTACAAACAATGCGTCGAGTCGCCGGCCAGGGACGTATAATCCCGGCCTAAGGCGGCGTTCAGAGTTCATTCGCGGCGCGACGCAGTGTTATAATCAGCCTACGTATTATACTTTGGTCCGAATCGAATAATATTCGAATAAATATTCGAATTTTCGAATATTCGAATGCTCGAATATTCGATTTATTCGGAAAATCAAATTATTCGTTTTTTCGAATATTTGGTTTATTCGGAAAAGCAAAATATTCGTTTTTCAATTATTCGGTTCATTCGGAAAAGCAAAATATTCGTTTTTTCGAATATTCGGTTTATTCGGAGGATCAAAATATTCGTTTTTTCGAATATTCGGTTCATTCGGAAAAGCAAAGTATTCGTTTTTTCGAATATTCGGTTTATTCGGAGAATCAAAATATTCGTTTTTTCGAATATTCGATTCATTCGGAAAAGCAAAATATTCGTTTTTTCGAATATTTGAATTATTCGGAAAACAGAATATTTGCTTTTTCGAATATTCGGTTTATTCGGAAAAGCAAAATATTCGTTTTTTCGAATATTCGGTTTATTCGGAGGATCAAAATATTCGTTTTTTCGAATATTCGATTCATTCGGAAAAGCAAAATATTCGTTTTTTCGAATATTTGAATTATTCGGAAAACAGAATATTTGCTTTTTCGAATATTCGGTTTATTCGAAAAACCAAAATATTCGTTTTTTCGAATATTCGATTCATTCGTAAAATCAAAATATTCGTTTTTTCGAATATTCGGTGTATTCGGAAAACCAAAACATTCGTTTTTTCGAATATTCGGCCGAACTTGGGTGGTAATATTCGAATATTCGCAAGAGCGTATACTGCCATCTCGCCACGAATCATGGCTGCCGGTTGCATACCCTACGAACCGTTGAGAACATTCTTTCATTTTTGTGAAATCCCAAGGTGAGTTGTAAAGAGCTGGAGAAGACATCATTAACGAGATTTGCTCGAATCTTACTAATAAGATCCAAATAAGAAGAGTCGACCTCGCGAAGGGAAACAGAAGAAATCGACTTTGTGAACCTCGACCTTTCTTTGTACAGTCGGTCGAATGTTGCGCTCGATGTCCCATCCTAATCAAGCTACCCACGAGGCTATAAATCGTTCTCTTCGGGTTATTTGAAGTGCTCAACACAAATCTGAGGTCCATTTATTGAGTTTCGGCAGATCGCGATAGATAACTGTGGGTGTACGGTAGTTCGGCGAAGTCTCAGATCCTACTCAAAATTCCTACGTGGGAATTATTCAGGGTGCTGAATACGAAATTTATCGATTTTGAAATAGTATGGTAGGTTTTGCTCCTAAATGGCAATGTACCTACCGCAACCTGCAATAAACCTCGGAGTTTCGACAAACGGACCCCAGATTCGTTTTCATATCCCTACTCAGATGATAACACCGGCTGAGCGGGCGGAGAAGTAGGGTCGCCAGCTGAGCGAGCAGGCTTATTTTGGAGGCGGAGCGTCTTACCGGCTGAGCGGGCGGGCATGCGTTTTACCGGCTGAGGGGTATGGCTTTACCGGGTCAGCGGGCGGACATAAATCCACGGCGGAGCATGTCACCGGCTGATCGGGCAGACATAGCATTACCGGCTGAGGGGCATGGCTTTACGGGGTGAGCGGGCAGACATTAATCAATGGCGGAGCATATCACCGGCTGATCGGGCAGACACTAAAGCGAACCAGGCTCATGTAGGGCGCGGGCGAAATGGACTTCGAGCTGATTCGAGTGATGGTATTCGAACGGGTGGTCATCCACACGATTTGGATCATTGACCCCTCACCCCGTACGGTTCGTTGTGACCGTGGGGACGTGACAGCGGGTCAGTTCATGATTTTTAAAGCAAGGTAAGGCTTGCCGCTTCAGAAATGAAACGCAAGCCTCGAATTTGCTGGGGAATAGGGAGAGCCTACTAGGGGCTTTATCTACTCTTGCAGATCGATATCATTCACGTAGTAAGCAACTAATACCGGCAGAGCGGACCTCCATTCACCGGCTGAGGGGGCAGTGAGTACGGGCTGAGGGGCAGCCATTTACCGGCTGAGGGGGCAGTAAACGCGGTGTGAGGGGGCCACCACTTGCCGGCTGAGCGCTCCACCATTTGCCGGCTGAGGGGGCAGTGAATACCGGGGCTCGCCCGGGTACAATGTTTAGTCAGCCGGTATTACCTGCCCCTCAGCCGGCGTTACTGCCTGAGTAAATAACCGCTACGGACAAGTTTTCAGCCAAATCCGTAACTTTTTTCCAAACACCTCAGACATTGCCTGATGGGTACCGTTACCCTACCGCGAAGCTCCAGAAACGCTTATTTCTGGAACCAGCAGTTCGGGACGGGATTTTGCGCATTTTTACTATGGATGCCAAAAAGATACTGACAATGCTTTGTATAGTTCCCTTGTCAGACCGTCCCCCAGGAGCTTATGTAGGTCAATGTTGGCCGTTTTCTCCCCTCCCCCCACCTAGAGTGATCAAACAGTCGCGTAGTCGATATGAGTTGAGCGTTGTCGATTTACCTTATATACAACTTTTCACCATGTAAGATGGACGCTAAAGGGCACTACGGCGTATGGGCCCACACCTGGTCGCAGGTTTGATCCCGCCGGAAGCCCACATTTTCGCAGAGTATGAGTCATGAGAGTATGATCTCAGACAACTGTGGAGTCCGTTTCGGCCACGATAGGCTTTCTAATCTAATACTCTCTTGAAAGGCTCTTGAACAGAAGCGTGAGCTGTTTCGAGAAGCAAGTGGTCTATTTAAAGGGACTACGTGGCGCAGAGAGGCGAAACTTTTGCAGTACCGCCGTTTCCCACGCAACAGCACGTCCTCCTATCGTAATCCCGAGGTCCTCGCCGCGGTCGACAACGAAGGAGCTTCCTTCGCTGAGAACCGAGACGGAGACCCCCTCAGCGGTTGGAATTCCTCCAGAAAGAAGCCCCAGTCTCTGTGAATTTCGATGTCATTTTTCCATTTTCGTAATATTTGTTCTAATACAGTGTCTCTCTCTATGATTATCAATGTGAACATAATTTCGGACAAGGAATAGTGAGTGCATTGCAATAAAAGAATCATGAAAAAAGAAAATGTGAAATGATAGAAATAATGAAAAAAATCATTTCATGACAGCGTTCGGGAAAATGAAAACCTCCGATTGGTCGATCGTCGTTATATAATCTACGCCAACTGTCAACTACAACACATAACAAACGAATTCGAGGCCATCTACCAACCAAAAATTGTTGAAACAAACGTATTATTGCCTTCCAGGACGGATGTCTGGCATTTACGTCGCGGTGTCGTAGTGCAGTGCACGACGACACGACACACCATCCAGATGGCGCTAAACAGCGCGCACATTTTGGAAAAGTGTAGACTGGCCGCGACGCAGGCACGACACCGTCGCGTGTAGCAGCTCCTACTAGATCGGCCGCGCGCGACGACTGTAAGTGTGACGACAGTTGGTTGATCAAATCGCTAAAACACGTCGTAGGTTGAACTTTTCGATGGGAAGGGACAGGGAAAGTTACTAACAAGTTTGTTATTTACTGATCACGTCATCAAAGTGCATGGGGAATGTGATGACGTCATCAGGGTGTCATCTTAAGTGCATAGGGCATCTGATGACGTCATCAGGATGTCAAGTAAAGTACATAGGGCATCTGATGACGTCATCAGGATGTCATGTGAAGTACTTAGGGCATCTGATGACGTCATCAGGGTGTCATCTAAAGTACATAGGTCATCTGATGACGTCATCAGGATGTCATCTAAAGTACATAGGGCATCTCATGACGTCATCAGGGTGTCATCTAAAGTACATAGGGCATCTGATGACGTCATCAGGATGTCATGTAAAGTACATAGGGCATCTGATGACGTCATCAGGATGTCATGTAAAGTACTTAGGGCATCTGATGACGTCATCAGGATGTCATGTAAAGTACATAGGGCATCTGATGACGTCATCAGGATGTCATGTAAAGTACATAGGGCATCTGATGACGTCATCAGGATGTCATGTAAAGTACATAGAGCATCTGATGACGTCATCAGGACGTCGTGCCAAGGTCGTGCCAAGTGCATAGGGCATCTTCTGACGTCATCAGGACGTCGTGGAAAGTGAGTAGCGCTTCATTTGTAGCGTGCGCAACAAGTTTGTTGCTCACTGATTATTATAGCAATCTCAGCTATTCGAAAAATATTGAAGATTTTTCACGGATATTACTTCGTAATATCAATAAAAAGTGAACAATTCTATCAAAAAGGGGTCTTCCAAGCAAAAGAGGTTTGGTTGGCGTCAGAAACGTTCCAACAAAAAGGGAACAATAGGTAAGTAGAATGAGGAAAGTCTACAAAAAGTGAACAATATTTTCTGAGACTGGTTTTCCTGGCCGATACTTCTTAACAGCAAAAACAAACTGTTGTGGTATTTCACGAGGAAGAGTTCAATGGTTTCCAAGAATGGACTTCAATTTTGACGAGATTATAAGAAAATACTGCTGCACTTTGGTTTCGCTTCTCGTAGCAACTGGAGCTAACCGTTCATCTGTGTTTTGGCATCATCTTCTATTCTGATGGTAAGTATTAGGTTTACATGCACATACTTTTTAACGGTTCTCGTGTAGTCAAGACCATTTTTGGAACCACAGAGTGCTTCCGTGTAGAACACCGCAACGGTATGTTTTTGCTGCTAAGAAGTATCGGCCAGGAAAACCAGTCTCAGAAAATATTGTTCACTTTTTGTAGACTTTCCTCATTCTACTTACCTATTGTTCCCTTTTTGTTGGAACGTTTCTGACGCCAACCAAACCTCTTTTGCTTGGAAGACCCCTTTTTGATAGAATACTAAGATGGGTTTTGGCCCCTAAATGACATGTTACCTACCGTAACCTACAGTGAACCTCGAAATTTCGACAAATGGATTCCAGATTCGTGTTCACCACCCTAGATTACCCCTACATGCAAGTTTTGGGGTGAACCCCAAAACCTTTTTTGAAACACCAGCAAAAAAATTGCCTCTCTTCTCTTCCCCTGCTTCCCTTGTCTTTTTGCGAAGCTTGAAAAATGCTCATAACTTGTTCGAACCTGCAGCTCGGGGCGGGATACTGCGCGTTTTTACTATTGAGCCACAAGAGATACTAACGATACTGATCGTTTTCGCAGATGCGTTTACCACTCTAAACACTTCCCTTCTCGGTTATTTTGGAATGTTAGACCGACTTTGAGATCCTCTTAACGATTTTCGGTGGTTCATTTCGCTAAACAAACTATATTGTTGTGGAAGGAATCTACTGTTGTGGAATTTGGCATTGGAATAATCGTCGGTAATAAATGTAACAATTTATAGAACTTGTGAAGCGGCATATAGACAGATTTAAGTCTGTTTCTCAATTTTTGGTAGCTCAGATCCAAATAATCGAAGATTATTCGAATATTCGAAAAATATTCGACTTTCCGAATGAATATTTGAATATTCATTCGAGCCGAGTGAAGAAAACTTTTTTCGAATCATTCATTCATTCGACGTTTTTGTTAAGGTGATATTCGAATAGTTCATTCATTCGAAATTTCCCATAGCGCAATATTCGAATTAATCATTCATTCGGAAACCTTGAAAAACGCAATATTCGAAAAACTCATTCATTCGGAAATCCTGAGAAATCCATATTCGAAAAATTCAATTCATTCGAAAATCCTGAAAAATCCATATTCGAAAAACTCATTCATTTGGAAATCTTGACAAACGCAATATTTGAAAAATTCATTCATTCGGAAATTCCAGAAAACCCATATTCGAAAAATTCATTCATTCGGAAATCTTGAAAAACGCAATTTTTGAAAAATTCATTCATTCGGAAATTTCGAAAAACACATATTCAAAAAATTCATTCATTCGGAAATTTTGAAAAACGCCATATTCGAATTATTCATTCATTCGAAAAAAATCGTCGAATACCAAAGTATACTACGTATCAACCAAGCAACGTCGCGTTGCGTCATCGGTGGGTTTTCACAGTGAAGAGGCGCGATACATTCGAAATGACGCTCAATTCGCTTCCGCGCTGCGTTCATCGCGTCGCCTTGCGATTCAACGCGACGCGATGGACGTCGGGCGATGGTAAACTCGTTGCTACTTTTCTTCAGTGTTTTTTTTTCATTAAAGGCAGTACGAATCATTAAAGGCATTAAAGGCAGTGTTTACGAAGATTTTCAGCCTCGAGTTTTTCACATAAAACAATGCATTGGTCTACAAGTGTTTCCAAAATTACGGAGAAACGGCGAGAAACGCATGAGAACGTCGTACTTCAGTGACATTATTCTACAACATAGGCTAGTTGTCCGGTTGGATGAACATGTTCATGGTGGTTGTCACCAGTGGAAAATTAGGTCAATCGAATATAGAAAGATATTTCATGTAAAGCAGGTTTAGTCAGGACCCTAAGGAAAGAACAGAGCAATAGAGAGTAGAGAATTGCAAAGAACGGGTCCACAAAAGATTTCATTGTCACAACAAAGACTTCCTGTGCTGGCATATACTTAAAGGCAGCATACACGCTCGTAAAAGTGGTTGGGATAACAACGTGAATCGAACCGTATGGCTTACAACATAATACCTACGAATTTTGAAGCGTCAAAAAAGGACCCACAATGCAGTTACAGGAGTAGCGAATTTGGCCCAGCCCGTATTTTCACGCCCCCTGTATTTGCGCTTTTCCTCTAACGCAGGGTCGCTGGGTCATCTTCGCCGTCAGTAACGTGTGTGGTTCACTTGTTGGGCAATTCATAAACAGTACCGACGGTGAAGATGACTGAGCAATCTTGCGTTGGAGAAAAATAGCAAATACAGGGGCGCGAAAATACGGGCGGGGCCGAACTTGCTACTTCTGTAACGGCATTGTGGGTCATTTTTGACGCTTCAAAATGCATAGGCGTTCTGTTCTGAGCCATACGATTCAATTCCCATAGTTATCTCAAATACGTTTACGAGCGTGTTTGCTGCCTTTAAGGATTTGTTGTACTTCTGGTGCGTTTTTCTCAATTTCTACGTCATTTTAGTTTTACCCGGGGGCCGCTTAATCAATATAGTGAATAATCTCAAAATTGAAGATTATCGTGAACGCTGCATTTAAACGCAAACACTTCCAGGCAAGCCTGGCGATAAGCAATTAGTTAGATTTTCCTTTTGACTTTTTCCCAGCTCTCTGCACAACGACGTCCAGTCGCTTTTTTCAGAATTCCGACAGCGACAAAGGAGATCGACTAACTTCTGCCCTCCGCCGGAATACGAGACGCGACCCTGCCATTCAGATCGGTGTCAGTTATAATGTGCATGATTTTTAGTCATTATAACAGTTCGGATTTTGAGAAAGATAATCGCATTATGTCAATACTGGCGAAGCCATATGTACCTTGGAAGTCTTCGAAATCGAGATATACCAATGATCTATGTTATACCTATCGCACCTTAGGCTTGTCTTGAGAAATTCTTCATTTCGTTTCCAGGGGAGGTTTGCATGAACGTTTTTCAGGAGGGCAGGGACGCGACGCGGAGCGGCTCTCTTGTGAAGCGTCGAGCCAGAGGTGGCCCGAAGCACATGCTGTACCCATTGCGTAAGGACGCCACCTCATGGCGAACTCCCCGCCTAACTGCATTTTTTTTTGAAATTTTGATCGTGTTTATATTCTACATTTTTAAATTCTCCTTGCTAGTTAATTAATTTTGAATAATTTTACTGTTTTGTTGTAGTATTTCGCAAAAATGGGCTGTATCAGGTACGAACAACATCGGAAAAAGTTGCTAGGCGGGGAATCCGCAGTGCGTAGTGAGGTTACGTGCCTACGTAATGGCAATGGCATGGTCTTTGGATCACCTCTGGCAACGCGGAGCGGCTCCCTGCCCCCATAAGTTTTCATGCATGCCGCCCCAGGGTATGCTCACTCGCTAGACTTAGATTTTAATACAAACTCATACGTATCCCATGTCATCTTCATTAACAGGAGTGCAATTTATGTGCCTAAGCAGTGCAACTGTGATGCAATAACGGTATCTGTCTCTTTTGTTGAGTCTGTTACACTTATCCAGGAAGACGCTACCAAGTTCAGGATGCTGAGACAACTATCAGTTTCTCCGGCTTGACCCTCGTTCTCAAAAGCGAAAGTATGGTGCGATCAGCACCTGCGCTACTTATCCCCCAAGCAAAACTCTGCCTCAACCCAGCGATTCTCTCCCCGCCCCACATCTGCAGCTAGAATAGACGACTAATCTTTTGCACGAAGTCAGGTTCCACGATTATCGATTCAAATGCTGTATGAGCGAGAAAGCGGCAGACCATGAACGGCTCCAGCGAGATACCCGCAAAACTGATAATTGTCTCACATAACCCAAGTCCATGATTTATGCTTTCTGTGTTTTTCGTGATTTGTGATAAATACATATACTGCCTTTATTCGGGAGTTCACAAGTTCCCCTTGTCACCCGCACTCGCTGTTACAGTACTGCAGCACTGCGGCGCGGTCTGTGACGAGCCCCTCAGACAAAAACAGCCCACTTTCCGCCGGCCAGGTCGGGCTAGTGGACTTCGCGCGGCCCCAATTTTGTGGGCGTGGCACAGCGCCCCACTTCCCGCGGAGAGAGAGGCTTTACCGTCTTCCCGCGGAGTGTCGGCCGGCAGTCGGCTATTCCTGGGGGTCATCGAACACTCACTCATCGATTCCCACTTTGATATCATCATTGAACCACATACTAATGTGGAGCCAATGAACGACTGCTGAGCAGCGAACTCTGTGCTGAGACTCTTTCCAAAACCCGCGCTGTGTGCAACGCCGGTCTTGGGCAGGTGAACCACTGTCCGTTAATGACGCCTTCGAATGGGAAGGCTGCAAGGACCAGTGAGTGTAGGAAGCTTCCCCGTATAAGCTCACTCCTTACTTGTCAAGAGCAGTTCAAGATGAAGTCCCCAAAAGCGGATTTTTGAAATTTTGTTTGATTAAACCTTTACTTTCAGGGTTTGTTAAATGTGCTGCAAGCTGTTTTAGGACTGTCTTCTGTCAGTTATCAGATTAGCCGTAAGGCGGTGACAGAAGGGCCGGAGAGCGCTTGTTCACTGTGTACGGGCAGTCAACGAAACGGCGCTGCCGACTGCCCGCGACCGATCTATTGGCCTTCCGCGGGAGGGGTTACGGGACATCGGCTAGTGGTACCGCGGGAAGTGTGATGTCTCTATCTGAGATGTGGCAGGCATCGACATTCGCATGACCACCGTTCATTCGTCCGCATGACCGGCGATCGTGCTCAGAGAAGGTGAGTTTTTGAATTTTTTTTTTGCGCCGTCTAATGTTCTTTCGGTGATAATTAGAATGTCATCGTAATGGGAGGCGGGTAAATGACCCATGGATTTGAAACAGTAGATAAATGTTCAAGAAGAAAGTTTTTTTGGTACAAAAAGGGAACAATGTTTTCTCAATTTCTTAATAGCGCGAAAGATTCTGCAAAGTTTCATGTATACCCTAACCTTTAGCCAATACGATGACATTTGAATTATCACCGAAACAAGTGAACACGGCAGAGAAGAAAATGAGAAAACTCGCCTTCTCTGAGCATGATCGCCGGTCATACGGACGACTGGACGGTGGTCATGCTAAAGTCGATGCCTGTCGCATGGGGTGGGAGAGAACGGGCTCACCACAGACCGCGCTGCCGTGGTCCATTACTGTAGCAGCGTGTGCGGGTGAAAAGGGGGGCTTCTGCACTCCCGAATAAAGGCAGTATACATATGCATAGATTAGTGGAGTTGAAGTATGCAGTGATAAACAGATGTTCTTATTTATCTTCCTTGGTAACTGAAAAACCAGAACGTATTCACTCCCGAGAAAAGGGCATAAAGCTCTGCAACCATGAATGCAGAGCTTTATGCCTTTTGACACTGAGAAATGCAATTCCCATCACTCATAGCGCATGCGCGCAATGCTGCTCCTTCAGCCCCCGCTTTCTCAATGTCGTTAAAGGCATCGTTCGCGCAAAAAACCGTATCTCATTTTTTCATGTTTTGGCGCAGGCGATTCTCTGACATACAGAATCACAGTGGAAAGTATACTTTAGACCGAATTATATTGATCGAAGAATATTAGAATGATTTTTCGAATTTCGAATCATTCAAAATTCGAAAATTTTGGTTTTCGAATAATATTCGAAATTCGAATATTTCAAAAACAGACTTTCGAATAACATTCGAAATTCGAATATTTTTCAGCGCATATTCGAATTTTCGAAATTCGAATAATCGAAATGCACAATCATCCTTTTAGTAGAAGTTCTTTTTTTTTCTCATCAACCTTTGTAAGCACACTCTATCAAAGCACCATCTTGACCTATTCACCGCGCGCCCGATTTGGGGTTCTCATACGCTTGGATCGTGTGAAATATTGCGTCACCGTACAAGGTGCTGCATCGGTGGGATAGGCTGGCTTGAACGGCCAGCTAACGCAAACCGTTTTTCTCTCGTTTTGCATTTATTATGTTGCTGTCCAGATATGGACAGTGCCATGGTTTAAGCTTCCGAAACCCTCCCGTTCCAGAGAAACAGTTACTTGAAATACGGACGGGAGCGATTGAGCTCACTAATCTACAATGACTACTCTATAAACATCAGCTTGGAGTGATCTTCGCGACTGGAGAGGCTTGGTTTTGCTCAGGCCTTGTGAATTACCATTTGCGAATTACGAGGAATTTGAAAACTTACGGTTTGCTATTTACGAAATTACGAAATTCAGTTACGCGCAGCCCTGCGCGGCGCGGCACGATCGATATTAGGCGTCGTTTATACTTCCGCCGCCGAGCGGCGCGGCCAAGTGCAATCCTATGGTATCGATCGTGCATCGCCGCGTGATCAATACTACAGGAATGCACTGTGCCGCGCCGCTCGGCGGCGGGAGTATAAAAGACCCCTTAGGGGTCGTTTATACGTCCGCCGCGGAGCGGCCCGGCCAAGCGCATTTCTGTAATATTGATCACGCGGCGCGGCACGATCGATTTTGTAGGATTGCCCTTCGCCGCGCCGCTCGGCGGCGGAAGTATAAACGACCCCTTAGAGGATCGCACTACGCCGCGCCTCTCGGCGGCGGGAGTATAAACGTCGCCTAAGGTCAATGGTATACATTGTCGCTGCCATGAGCGACAGTCATGGCATTTAGCACAAATGCGGTACCAGCATCAGAGCAATGGCACTGGCCGTCGTAGGAACAGTTGTCGCGTGTCCGTCGCAGCGAAGTGTCGTGGAGGGCTGACATACCGCAAATGTGCCTATGCCTGTCGTTGCCAATGTCGCTGTCACTGTGCAGCGCACTGCGACAGGGACAGATTTAAAGGGCGAGAGGCGGTCGCTGTCACTGTGCACAGCGACGTGACCTCGTGTCGCAATACTATACCATTGGCCTGAAGCCCTTTTCATACCTTTTCTGCATCGTAAAATGTCGTGCCTTAGGAAAAATGATAAAACGCGGCGGTGGCGGCAAAAAGGTTCTCGATCGTTATTACTGCTATAGCGGCGTTTGCCGAGCTTAACTGTCTCGTTACCAGTTCCGATCGCGAATCGATTTCGCCAGCATTCTCATGTCGATAGAAGCTAGTTGCCAACTTCCGGCTAATTTTCCAGTAATCCAAAACACTGGCTTCATTTTCGCTCAGAAGCTCAAAAGCGGCGGCAAAAGGGCGTAAAGGTTTCAAGCTCGAGGGTTCAGCCCTGCTCCCACCTGAAGTCGTGCAAGCTCGGTGGCAGCAAATTTGCCTAGGCCGCGCTAGGGTCTCGGCGATTGGGTTCAATAAGGCGCTTCCTCGGAATAGGATAGTGGTGGTCAACTCTCGCCTGAGGCCAAGCGTATTGTGCTAAACGCGCGTGACGCGCTTGCGGAGACTATGAACACTCCAGTCGCCACGCTATGGCGGAGCGGATTAAAATGGGTCCTAACTTTGCCGAACAAGCAAAATCTGTAGATGCGATCACTATCATAGTAGCAGAAGATAGCACTAAAATTAATTATTATTAAACAAAATGAAACTGAAGACGGATTACTAATGAAAATAACGAAAAAGTTGTTACGGCCGCCACCATGGCGAAGCGGGCTTTACGCGCGTGGCGCGCGGGCGAGGCGTTAGGCTATTAATACATTAACGCCACGCCCGCGCGTCACGCGCGTGCGTATGAATTGCGCCCAACGTTGTGGTAGGCCGATGAATATTTCTACAAAGTGATAGTCACAGTAAATGACAGCTCAGAAATAATTTTTAAAATCGGACTATTATTTGTGAATTCGAGAAAATTTATCCGAAAAATATAAAAATTATTCGAAAATTCAAAAATTTTGATTTTCGAATACTTGCACTCGAAAATTTGAAATTCGGAAAATCAGATTTTCGAATATATTCGAAAATCCGAAATTCGAAAAATACCATTTTCGAGTTTATTCGAAAATTTGAAATTCGATAAATTTGATTTTCGAATATATTCGGAATTTCGACAATTTTCACAGTTTTGCCCAAGTATAGTGGAAAGGCTCCACAAAACCATCAACTTTCGCAAAAAAAACTCGTTTTAAAACGTCTCGAATTATTCACTTCCCACCCCTCCGTCAATTTCGGTGTGTCTGGTGCAATACGTCGGAAGTTTTTTTCACAAACGTCGGATGTGTTTTTTGCTTTAAACTTATTAAGTGGGTGAATTTCTCTTGCCTTTCGTTCACTGGAACTTATTCTAAAAAAAGAAGTATCCATTGGGCAAGTTTGGATGTTAGAATTTCCCGAATTAAAAATTTCAAATGCTGAATCATCTGCGCCTGTGATGGCGCTTCTGTTCCTTGTGCTAGATGTGGTTGGTGAAAACCGGTGGCGGATCGTTATTTTGAACCACTCCACCTTCATTACCCTATGTTTTTAAAGCGCAAAACTTCACCGACGTGGTCCACCGGGCTCATTCATAAATTTTAGCCTGAAAATGGAAATTGGTTTTCAGCGCGAACGATGCCTTTAACGTCCGCCCGCACACGCATGCGAAGCAACCATAGGAAATTGTTTTCTACAGTCTATATGGATTCATAGTGTTTCCAATTGCGACACTAGTGAGCTGGTCAAACATAATTTGCTGAATGGGAATCGTCTGCACTCAGGAAACTTTAATTAAACGCAGCGTTCACGATGAAAATGTTGCCAGCTTTTAGCTGGAACGTATGCTTTGGGTCCCTCTGAGAAGGGTAAGACCAAAAAAGGTCGGGAAGTGGGTGAAAGTCACGAGAGCTAGCAACCCATTGGCCACCCCGCCTACATCCTATAACAGTTGTCCTGTGTTCGTTTTACCGTAGGAGCAGGCAGCAAATTTTTGAATGCTCTTCATCGCGAAAGGTTCTAACATCCTAACATGTACATTGACCCCTCTTATTTTCAAAGAACTGTTGGTACAGGAAACAGACAGCAAAGCAACTTACCTAAGAATTTTCAGGCGCCAGCTTTTCTCTGATATATGAGTTTTCTGAAGGAACTTTTCCCTATTAACCCCTTCTAATAGAACTACCTACCCAAAAACATCGAATACTATAATACGGCTTTTATTGTGAACACTGCCTTTAAGAGCAGTATTCTCGATGTGTTTGAAACCAATCGAAGTAGCAGAAGCTCCAAAGGCAATGAGTTTCGTTCCATAATAAACCACCTGAAACAATAGGATGGGACCCATGTGTCAATAGAATCACGAAGAAACGGTGAAGACGCGCTGAAGCGCCTTATTTCAGTAAAACAATTTTCTGGCCTGGACAAGTTGTTCGGTTGGATTAACGAGATTTCGGTGGTTATGGCTGGTGAATAATGAACAATGAGGTCGATTGAGAAGAAAAGAATATAACGTGCAAAACTGTATTATTTAGGATCCAAAGAAAAGATCGAAGCGACGGAGAATAGAGAATTTACAACTAAGCTTTACAAAAAAAAATTCATGTCAGAACAAATAGTTCCTCTGAGAGTAAAGAGGAGGGTGAGAGCACAGCTTTTCATGCACTGGTTCGTTTTCCCTAATTTCTTCGCCATTCAGGCACCACCCAGAGATCAATTGATCGTTTTAGCAAAAAATAGCCGTTCTGGAGAGTATCGTAAATAGTACAGTCTTCAAAGGCAGCAGACACGCTTGAAAAAGTTGTTGACCTACGTAACTACGTTACCGAGGTCGTATGGCTGCAATTACAACGCTTAGAGGCGCTGTTCACGATTTAAAAACCGTACTGTAGTAATCGATGTTTTGGGTAGGTAAGTCCATTAAGAAGAGGTTAATAGGGAAAAGTTTCCACAGAACACTCAAATAGCGGAGCAAAACTGTTCAGAAAAATCTCTGGAAAAAAAATTATGCCTGTTTGTGTTTCGTGGAACTGCGGACAACGCATCGAACCTGACGCAGGGGAAATGGTTCCATTTTTTGAATGGAAAAAAAGAAGATTCCTAGGTAAGCGGCTTTACTTTCTGATTCCTAGTCAATGTACTTGCTGAGATGTTAGAACCTTTCGCAATGAAGAATATTCGAAAATCCGGTGCCTGTTCCTACGGTAAAACGAACGCAGGACAACTGTTATAGAACGTAGGCGGGGTGGCCAATGGGTTGCTGTCCCACAAAATTTTCACCCACTTCCTAGTCGTTGTTCTTTGCCGTACTTCCGTTCTTACTCTTCTTAGAGGGACCCAAAGCTTATGCTTTGCCAAAAAAAAACGGGTAACTTTTTCATCGTATTCTTCTTTTTCATCGAGTTTTCGTCGTTCTTTAGTTTATTTTCCCTACTACCAGCTCCAGAACACCGAGTTATGTCATAACATTGACTCCAATTTTTGAGCGTGCGCGCTGCCTTCAAAGCCTGTCCGGATGAGACTGTTCGCCCACTAGGTCGGCGTGCGTGTCGAGCGGCCATCGCGAAGGCATTCTCGGACGAGTCTCCTCATGGCTGAGCAGTTGGCTGCGATATTGTTTTTGTTTGCTCAATATTCCTGCTAATCGAATTACTGGTCCGAAAAAAACCTTCGCGGCAACCACTGGGCACGCACTCCGACCGCTTGTGCTGACACTCTCAATCACATGGACTTTGAGCCATCGTTTGGTCCTATAGCAGTTTCGATAGGATGTCTATACTTAAAGACATCGTTCGCGCTGGAAACCACTTTCCATTTTTCAGGCTCAGTTCCATGAATGAGCCCGACAGACCACACCGGTAAACTTTCCTCAAATCCGTAGGATTATGAGCAGGGCTGTGCGGAAATGTTTCTCAAGATTTTCGAAAACGGAAACGAAAGAAAAATGGTCAAAAAACGCCGTAAACGGAAATCCGGAAACGGAAACGGAAGAGACCCGAAAAACCAAGGGTTGTCTCACTTCACATTTCGTCGCTACTCACTTTTGCATCTCTGTTGAATAGCCTATAGTTTCAGCGGATAAACTAATTTTATTCAAGCTACATAAAATCTCAAAGAGGTAAGATACGATTTAGAACGCTCGCTACTGAAAAACAATCCGGAAAGGAGGTTTTGAAAACTACTCAGTACATGTAGCTGCCCCTTCAAAGCAATGTACAGCCTGTTCCCCAGAAAGAGTCCAGGCTGTATCAGGCGTAGCTGAACGCGGGCGGCCGCGCTGCATGTTCAAGGCTGATAAGAAGTCAGTCTTCACAAAATCCCCGCTGACTGCTTAGATTTTATTCTGAACCTTAATTGCCTACTGGAGCAAATACCACACAATTAAGCTCAAAAATAAAAGTAAAGCCTTTGGCGAGTATAGGAAATTTTACTCGTGATCTGCCTCTAACGCGCAACGCCGCTGCCCGTGGTCACCTCCACCTGCCTCCACCCAGACTTCTTCCTGAAGGACAGTTTGTACGTGAAAGAAAACGTGTTTTGATTCTTGTTGCTGTTGTGGAGGTTGGCAAACGAGTAATAGGACTTTAGCTGTGACCTCCAGAAAAAAACATTCAGTTTTGGAAAGAAAGCAATTTTTGAAAAAATCGCCTGAAAAGTGGTCAGATTCATGAGGCGCCTTCATTATTTACATTCATCGTTCTAGGGGGGTGAGTCAATTTCAGAACCCCGAACTTTGTCGAGGATCTCAGCCAAGCTCAGATACATTTTCAATGGAATACATTAGTTCGAAAGAGAGTCAGACCCTCATGGTGCCTTCAGACTTTGTTGCCTAGACTAACTACCATTACCCATGCAGCGCTAATTTCATCCGTTTCCGGCCCCAAAAAGTCGGAAACGGAAGCGGAACGGAACAGCCCAAAAAACACCGGAAATACGGAAACGGAATCGGAAACGGAACAGTTCCGCACAGCCCTGGTTATGAGATTGGAAGTGGTTAATGATGAGGATTCGTCACCAGTTCTCACAAGCCATCTAGCACAAGGAAGAAAAGCGCCATGTCAGACGCAAGAGTCCTAGCGGGGGGGGGGGGGTGGCAATGTTGTACAGCACTTGGCCACGCCCATTTTTCTGTGCTGCAAAGACTCTCCTGATTTTGGCAGGCAAGGGAAACCCTGGGTAGGCGCTCAAATTTAGTGCGGCACAGTAAAATGGGCATGGCCAAGTGCAGCACGCCATAGTGCCC
This sequence comes from Aplectana chamaeleonis, assembly GCA_029168955.1. Lineage (NCBI taxonomy): Eukaryota > Metazoa > Nematoda > Chromadorea > Rhabditida > Cosmocercidae > Aplectana > Aplectana chamaeleonis. The sequence continues at coordinate 17,776 of JAPDOI010000529.1, read as the reverse complement.
CCCCCCGCTATGATAGCACCATCATCCAAACACAGCGAAAGCTTTTTATTGTTAAGTGATTTAGGTAGAAGAAAGGCAAAAGAAATCTCCTCATCTAGAAAGTTTGAAGCGTAAAACCACTTCAGACGTTCAGAGAAACTTCGGACGTATTGCACTGGACACGCCGAATTCGACGGAGGGAGGGAAAAATCATTTTTTCAAAAGGTTTTTCAAGGCGTTTATTTTGTGGAAGCTGGGTTTTTTTTTGGGGGGGAGGGGGTTTCTTTGCTATTATCGCTTACCTCAAGAGCTTGCTTACCCAAAAACAGAAAAATAAGTCACCGTTTTTCGAGCGTACCCTCTATAAAACGTCGTATTTCACATCATTCGAGGCGCGAGCGGCGCGCGCGACGCCTCAGCCTCCGTCGGCCCACCGCTCTCTCACTGTCTCTAACCTCCGCTCCGCACCAGCACGCGTAGGAACCATGTGAATTTCGCCGTTTTATAGCCTACACGATGCCTTTAATCGTTTCCGCTTCCATTCCTATTCCCTGAGTGTAAGCTTATTGTTAGTTAAAAATTGAGAAAGCGGTAAAATCTTCATTTTGGCTTTCGCTTAGTATTCCTCCTTTCCTCGAACATGAGTTATTGCGCTTTCCAGCCTCAGCTTTCAGAACATCGCATCTCCTTTTTTTTCAATAGATGTGTCGCGAAAGCGCGATGCTTCGCTCCGACGAGGGCCCGGGCGCGGTCGGTCCCACAGCGAATGCCGGCAGTACAGTGCGCGAGCGCCGCCCACGCCGGATTGGTTCGAACGGCCCAAAATCTTCATTCGACACTCCTGCCACGGCCCGGTGCGGCTGCTCTTTGTTTTGATTATCATCTCCTTTTTCCGCCACTAGTACAGTGCTTCGCTGTGGGGCCTTAGGGCCTTTAGAACACTACCATTCATCTCTTTAATGCAGCTGCTCGCGATGAGCAGGATTGATGGACAGTTTATCGGCCGAATTTCTTGTTCATCTCTATTTGCTAATCCAGTGGTTTTCTCCGGTCATATCCTTATACTTAAAGCAGTTATGTCCCGATGTGTGTGTGTGTGTGTGTGTGTGTGTATGTGTGTGCATGTGTCCCGGATATCTTAGGAATGACCAATCAAAACTTGTATGAAATGGTACCAACATTTAGGTGGGTGCGACATTTATCGATTACCAAAAAATCAGCCCGAGTCACTTCTTACGTGCCTCGGGGCAACCGAGTTTGTCCGTGGAGCGCACTTTTGGCCGTGGGTCATGATAACTTCTGCGAGTCGTCTAGCGGTGCAAAAAATGCAGGGCGTCATAAAAGGTTTGCAGGACCCCAGTGAGGGTGTGCAAGACGTCATAGTAAGTGTGCAGGACCCTAATCGGAGTGTGCAGGACGTCATAGAAAGTGCGCAGGTCCTACGTAGGAATGTGCAGGACCCAGCGGAAGTGTGCAGGACGTCATAGAAAGTGTGCAGGACCCTAATCGGAGTGTGCAGGACGTCATAGAAAGTGTGCAGGACCCTAATCGGAGTGTGCAGGACGTCATAGAAAGTGTGCAGGACCCTAATCGGAGTGTGCAGGACGTCATAGAAAGTGCGCAGGTCCTAAGTAGGAATGTGCAGGACCCCAGCGGAAGTGTGCAGGACGTCATAGAAAGTGTGCAGGACCTCAGTGGGAGTGTGCAGGGCGTCATAGAAAGTGCGCAGGTCCTAAGTAGGAATGTACAGTACCCCAGTGGGAGTGTGCAGGGCGTCATAGAAAGTGTGCAGGACCCTATTCGTAGTGTGCAGGACGTCATAGAAAGTGTGCAGGACCCTAATCGGAGTGTGCAGGACGTCATAGAAAGTGTGCAGGACCCTAATCGGAGTGTGCAGGACGTCATAGAAAGTGTGAAGGACCCTAATCGGAGTGTGCAGGACGTCATAGAAAGTGCGCAGGTCCTAATTAGGAATGTGCAGGACCCCAGCGGAAGTGTGCAGGACGTCATAGAAAGTGTGCAGGACCTCAGTGGGAGTGTGCAGGGCGTCATAGAAAGTGCGCAGGTTCTACGTAGGAATGTGCAGGACCCCAGTGGGAGTGTGCAGGGCGTCATAGAAAGTGTGCAGGACCTCAGTGGGAGTGTGCAGGGCGTCATAGAAAGTGTGCAGGACCCTAATCGGAGTGTGCAGGACGTCATAGAAAGTGCGCAGGTCCTAAGTAGGAGTGTGCAGGACCCCAGTGGGAGTGTGCAGGACGTCATAGAAAGTGTGCAGGACCCTAGTGGGAGTGTGCAGGACGTCATATAAAGTGTGCAGGACCCTAATCGGAGTGTGCAGGACGTCATAGAAAGTGTGCAGGACCCTAATCGGAGTGTGCAGGACGTCATAGAAAGTGCGCAGGTCCTAAGTAGGAATGTGCAGGACCCCAGCGGAAGTGTGCACGACGTCATAGAAAGTGTGCAGGACCTCAGTGGGAGTGTGCAGGGCGTCATAGAAAGTGCGCAGGTCCTACGTAGGAATGTGCAGGACCCCAGTGGGAGTGTGCAGGGCGTCATAGAAAGTGTGCAGGACCTCAGTGGGAGTGTGCAGGGCGTCATAGAATGTGTGCAGGACCCTAATCGGAGTGTGCAGGACGTCATAGAAAGTGCGCAGGTCCTAAGTAGGAATGTGCAGGACCTCAGTGGGAGTGTGCAGGACGTCATAGAAAGTGTGCAGGACCTCAGTGGGAGTGTGCAGGACATCATAGAAAGTGTGCAGAACCCTAATCGGAGTGTGCAGGACGTCATAGAAAGTGCGCAAGTCCTAAGAAGGAATGTGCAGGACCCCAGCGGAAGTGTGCAGGACGTCATAGAAAGTGTGCAGGATCTCAGTGGGAGTGTGCAGGGCGTCATAGAAAGTGTGCGGGACCCTAATCGGAGTGTGCAGGACGTCATAGAAAGTGCGCAGGTCCTAAGTAGGAATGTGCAGGACCCCAGTGGGAGTGTGCAGGACGTCATAGAAAGTGTTCAGGACCTCAGTGGGAGTGTGCAGGGCGTCATAGAAAGTGCGCAGATCCTACGTAGGAATGTGCAGGACCCCAGTGGGAGTGTGCAGGGCGTCATAGAAAGTGTGCAGGACCTCAGTGGGAGTGTGCAGGGCGTCATAAAAAGTGTGCAGGACCCTAATCGGAGTGTGCAGGACGTCATAGAAAGTGCGCAGGACCCTAATCGGAGTGTGCAGGACGTCATAGAAAGTGTGCAGGACCCTAATCGTAGTGTGCAGGACGTCATAGAAAGTGTGCAGGACCCAAATGGTAGCGTGCAGGGCGTCATAGAATGTGTGAAGAACCCTAACGGGAGTGTGCAGGACGTCATAGAGATTGCGCAGGTCCCAAGGAGTTGGAGTGTGCAGGGCGTCATAGAAAATGCACAGGTCCCGAGTGGGAGTGTGCAGGTCATCAAAAGTTAGCAGGACCGCAGTGGGAGTGTGCATGACGTCACCAAGAGTGTAGAATTTGGAAGAAGGTTTTTCAATTTTTAAATGCTAAATCTTAACCTTTTGTGGAGAAGAAATAGATAGGGAAACATGAATCGTGAGGAGCGTGCGACGCGTTCTGAGATTGACGCAGAAGTCCTGCGACATTTTTTTGTAAGTTTTAGGAAACAAGCAGCAGCTCCACTTCCGCACCTTCTCTGTTCGCCACTCATTGCAACCGCTCAGTCATTTCGAATCCCTAATTTCCAAAAACCAGTTTTATATATGTTGCAAGTCTGAGCTTATCAAAATCTGCAGAACAAATACATAAACAACCACCTACTAATTTCATTCATTGAGAACAAGGGCATGATGTTGGTCAACTAAGGCAACATCATATAATATGAGAATGCGTTTTTCCTTATCATGATAGAGACGGTAAAGCGAGAATAATCGCTTGTGAACTTTACAAATTGGAAGAAAGGGCATTGGGAGCGACGTAAGGGAAGGAAGTACAGAAGGGGTTGTGAATTTTGTGCAGGTAGCAACCGACGATTTACAGCTGGCTTCTTATGTTTTGCTTCATGATCCCACATTTTGATACCCCACGGCCTGCTGTAAATGTACGGCACCCTGCTCTGCTCAGGAGAGTCCATACGTACAGCAACTTTCCGGTAGACGAAAGTCAGTCACCACCGTTCTAACAAACTAATCCGTCTCAGGTAGTTGGCTCACGCAAAAGTTTCTGTGAGCGAAAACTTCGCTAGGCCTCGCTAGTGTGGTCCTATGCTATGAACTATTGTTGTATTATCTAATCCTATATTCTTCCTCTCCTTCATAATATCCATAGTGCATGAACAATCTAAATTAGCGGTGTACTGTTGTGTAAGCAACAGGGGTATATTTCGCAATTGTAGTACAGCCCGGATGCTTGTTGATTAGTACAGCGAGTCCCAAGTTGGGGACATTGGGTGTTCATTCTAGAATGCAGTATTGGTGCAGTTCCATCCGTGTATTACAGTATGTCGTTTGCTCGGGTATTTAGTCCAGGTCGTACTATGCTAGTTGTTGGTCCACTGGCCGTTTCCCACGGGACTAACGTCAGTATGACGTCGGACCCGTGGTAAGCAACCACCGATTCGCAACAAGATGGTCTTTTCTGCTTACGATATTCACACTGTGTTGTACACAGATGCACTGATAAGTTTGGCTTCTGTGAGCATCATAGAATAAATGTGTTCTTTATTTGTGAGATAATCTTTATCCATACCCTAGTTTGAAGCCTTTGCAAATGAGCACTTCCTGAAACAAAGAAGATTACATAGCAATCAGACTGATTGTGAGCGAGAGGAAGGAATGCACTTAGATGAGCTGACAATCACAAAAAAGTGGATTTCTGGATGAACGAATTGGTCTGGCTCCTATTCTAATCTTCACGCAGTTGCTGCAGCTACAGTAGTACCAGCGAAGCCAACATTGGTTGGCTGCAGCTCGAAATACGTTATGATAACCTGAAAATGATGGATTCACTCGCATATACAGAGGCCGACACATTATGGGAATCCATTTAGCAAGCCTTTGCAAAACCTGCATTAAAGGCAGCATGCACGCTCGTAAACGTGATTGAGATAACTACGGAAATAGAATGGTATGGCTCAGATTACAACGCCTACGCATGTTGAAGTGTCAAAATGACCCACAATGCCGCTACATGGGTTAGAAGTTGGCCCCGCCCTGTATTTCCACGCCCCTCTATTTGCCATTTTCCTGCAACGCAGGGTTGCTGGGTCATATTCACCGTCGGTACTGTAGGTAGATTGCCTAACAAGTGAACCACACACTTCACTGACGGCAGATGGCCCAGCAACCCTGCGTTGGAGGAAAAGCGCAAATACAGGGGGAGTGAAAATACTGGGCGGGGCCAACTTCTAACCCATGTGGCGGCATTGTGGGTCGTTTTTGGCACTTCAAAATGCGTAAGCATTATGATGTATGCCATACGGTTCGATTCACGTAATTATCTCAGCCACGTTTACGAGCGTGTATGCTGCCTTTAATGTTAACAAGACGTAGAGTAAAATTAGAGTTTCCGTCACTGGAAGGGAGCAGTTGAGCAGAATGCGTGGTAGACCGGCATAATAGATTTCACAATTCCGTAACAAAGTTGAGAATAGCCGAACAAAACGGTTTGAGAATTAGCACGTTTATTCACAAGCGAGGAATTCTACTATAAGTTATCCTCTGGTTCCGAGCCAGATTTACTCTGTTCCCTAGCGCGCTTGTGCGGAGCGAGGCTAGAGACAGCGAGAAGTTGTGGGGAGAAGGAGACGCAGCGTACGGACGCAGACGCACGCGACGAACGGAAATGAATCACACTCGGAAACAGAGGATATCTTGTCCTTATCCCTATCCACTCGCTACCGTATCCCATCCTACCTCTCTACATAGACTCTGTTCCCGTTCAAGTAAACTCCTGTTTCCATTATCACAGCGCAGAGCGGTGGCTTTTTCTCCTTATCACTAGTTGTACCTCACCGAGGCTCACCGCTCCGCTGCTAGTGATAATCAAAATCTACAGGTCACTACGGATGTACCAGAGCTTACATCCCCCTAAAGACCAACCCGGTCACTCAAGGGACTCACCTAGTAAACCTTCCCTTTTTACCTCAAGCGTTTACCTCTGGTGCAGGGAGAACTTTATCAGATCCCTCCCCGGCGTTTAGGTTCCCCCTCTCCTGCGCTTCAAGCGCTTCTTCAGAGGCTTTTCTTCATCCAATCATCTCTGCGGAGGTGCACTGCTTCTAGGGCGGGCTTTTCCTCTTCGCCGTTGTGAAGTACGATTTCTTGCGCAGATACAAGCCTTTTTCTACCATGGAGTTCTGATTCTTGGAAAGCGGTAATGGTGGGAATGTGCGAGAAGTTCGATGCCCCTCCGAGGTTCGCGCTCCAATGCTTTGCGGACGCCGCGCAAACTTCGCATAACTCCCCCCTGCGCGACCCCCTTCTGCGTCGCCCGCGATTACTCTGCTGGAATTGTATCCTTTAATTCCTCATCCGAACAATCTTGCTGATATGTAGGCCACCCTCATCTTTGCAGGTGCCGTCGTGATCCTCGCAGCCTGCTGCAACGGTGCCTGTTGCGGCACATTTACGAAGCATTGTAGAGTTGGAGCTCGTAGGCGGTAGCACATAATGTCTCGCTCCCCCTCTCCTTCCCCAAAGAAGAAGATGTCGTCTCCACTTGTTTTGTGGGCCGTATGCTTAAAAGCACCGTTCACGATGACCATCCTCGTTGACTTTCCACAGTGAAATGATAGGCGAGAAGGATCCTAGGCTCCCAGTCAGGGTTCGGCACGAGGTGTGGACAAGGCAAAATTTTCTCAGACCCCCCCCTCTGAAAGCAAACTTTTGGCGATTTTCTCAGACCCCTCCCAGATGCGTTAATAGGGCAAATTTTTGGCGATTTTCTCGGACCTCCCCCCAGGAGTATTAATTGTCTGTTTTTGTAGTAAAATTGAAATGAAAGGAACAACTTATTCCAAAAGATGTATAATTCGAAGAAGAACAACCATTTCAAAAAAAGACATTAAGATTGAAATAGATCACGGACGAGGCTTTTCTTGACGGATTACATGAAGTTGTCTGCGTTTTTGGAAAACTTAGCTAAAGTAAGGGTTTTGATTATAGGTGTGGTCCCGCCGGAAGTCGTCAATTTCGAAATTTAGGTGTGAGGAGAGTAGGATATTTGAGTCCAGCGTGGTCGATTTACCTTTCATACAATCTTTTACCGTTTCAGTGTAACGCCGAAGACCGCTACATAGGAAGCGGGACAAGGTAAAAAACGTAAAAAAAAACGTCAATGTCCACAAATCTGAAGTAGGGTTTCAAAAAGCTGTAACTTAAGTTTCAAATGATCTACCCAGGGTTTGAGAAAAACTAAGAAACTAGGTTTGTAACCCTACCGAATGAAACTTTACTCGCCCCCAGAGCAGAGGACGCCTTACAAACAAATTTTTTTTTGGGTGTGGACATTTGATGTTTTGAGCATAAATGTTCACACCTAAATGCTCTGGCTAGTTGTGGACATTTATGCTCAAAACATCAAATGTCCACACCTAGTAAATTTTTTGTAAGGCGTCCTCTGGGAGCGAGTAAAGTTTCATTCGGTAGGGTTACAAACCCAGTTTCTTAGTTTTGCTCAAACCCTGGGTAGCTCGTTTGGAAGTTAAGTTACGGGTGTTTTAGAACCCTACTCCAGGTTTGTGGACATTGACGTTTTTTTTACGTTTTTTACCTTGTTCCGCTTCCTATGTAGCGGTCTTCGGCGTTACACTGAAAAGATAAAAGATTGTAGGAAAGGTAAATCGACCACGCTGGACTCAAATATCCTTCTCTCGTCACACCTAAATTTCGAAATTGACGACTCCCGGCGGGACCACACCTGAGAAAAGTGTGAGGCCTTATACTGTAGTGGTGTTCAGCATCTATGTTGGACGGTGAAAGTGAGTATAAAGGGTCAATCAACCACGCTGGACTCGATCATCGTATTCTCCTGACTCATGCCTTGCAAAAACGTAGACTTCCAGCGAGACCTCACCTGCGACAGGTGTGGGCCACACAGAGAAGTGCCTTTCAGCGTCCATCTTAGAGGCTGAAAATTTCTATATAAGGTAAATCTACCACTCTCGACTCGAACATCTTATTCTCGTGACCCTTACTTTGCAAAAAAAATGTGAGGTCTAATGTCTTGCAAAAATTAAGCACCTTGCGAGATCGAATCCGCGTAGTGTGTTTCGTGTATGAGTTGGTTTCGGAGAATGAAATTTGAAACGTAACCAGATTCCTTCCATCCTTCTCCTGACGCTCCTTCCAACTACCAAGCGTTTTTGCCATTTCTGGTCTGGCTAATGTTGAAGCATTTTCGTATCTAACCACTTATTAAAGCGTGTTTTCCATACATTTAAAGTGACCTGTTTTTCTCTGAAAACATATTTATTTCTTTAGTACATCTAGTCGTCTTCGCCTTTGCCAATAACTTCATTCATCGCATCCACTCTTTTCTTCCGCCCCATTCCGTAGCTTCCAATCTGTTCTTATTTGCAATTCAGTACACAACTATCCAGGATACACGCCCAGAACCTATGTGCCTTATATTCAACCGCAGGAGAACCTTTACTATAATTTTAACCTTTACGTAAATTTAATTACAACAAGGTTTCATGTTGATTGGACGTTAATACCGAATTATTCGCAAATTTTTTTTAAACAGTGTACCTACTACCCCAGGTCAGAATGATTCAAGTGGTCTCCCGGTGGAGCTCAGACCCCCCTCCCTCCACCATTGCGCAGCTCAGACCCCCCGGTGTGGATATCCACACCCGCGCCGGACACTGCTCCCAGTGTCGAAAGAACGGTAGAAAACGAGCCAGGAGCGGCAAAAAATCGGCCGCAAACAAGCGTTTTGGTGCCCCAGACACGCCCCGTGCTCCAGATCCGCCCCCTCGAAATGAACAAATGAAGACTCAGATTACAGGAATGATCAAGTGAAGGAAGTGCTGAGAAGTGAGCTGATCGCTTCATTGCACTGATAGGTATCATCCTTCTAGCGGTCAATTCCTTCACGCTCAAAAATCAACGTGAACAAGAGAGGGCCTATTTTGGCTCAAAAACGCGTCTTTCGTGTCCTTTTAAAGCATGCCTTGATATATAGGGCACCAGACCTTCCGTAAGCCGTGGAGTTATCGGGAGTGAAATTTATTGTGAAATTTGCCTTTAACATTGAATGACCTCTCCGCTCACTGGAATCTCTTATATAGTCTTGCCCTTCATCCAGTTCATGTTTTCCTGTTTCTGCCGCATCAGCACTGTTTATCTTCTTTCTTTTGCTGTATCATTCATACATTCTATCATTTTTAATTGAAAAAACGGAACAACCTGATGTTTGTTAATTTTCCTTGATGCAATTTTCAGCTCAAAATTTGTCCAGTGGGATTACTTGGGGCACTGAACACGGCAACACTGAGTAACAGACCTTTGCGGCTGCCACCCCTTTTTGGCCGCTGCCGGCGGCTGTTCCTTAGGCGCTATTCATACTACTCGACGCCAGCGCGGCACACGCGTGACGCGCGGGAGTGGCGTTAGAGTATGAATATTTTCCAAGCGCGTGCCGCGCTTGCGGAGACTATGGATACTCCAGCGGCGACGCGTAGTTGGAGCAGAAAAAAGCGGGCCCAACTTTTCCAAACAACCGAATTCCGTACATGCGTTCACCTCCACGGTAGCAGAGGGTAGTAATGGAATCAATGATCAAGAAATGATGATGATTTAGTTGTGAAAATGGTTAAAAAGCTATTACGGCCATCGCCGCCATGGCAGAGCGGGCGTCACGCGCGTGCCGCCAGGGAGAGGCGTCGGGCCATTCATACACAAACGCCACGCCAGCGCGGCACGCGCGTGCCGCGCTGGCGTTGAGTAGTATGAATAGCGCCTTACGTGAGTTGCTGCGGTACATTAGGGGTGATATGTCAGATCGTAAGCGTTCCCTTTGATGTTCACTCCTGTTACCCGACATGTTGCAGTGGTTAACGCAGTTACGCTTCTGTTGCCTGAATTCTTCCAATCCCTCGATCTCCTCCCGCTTTCGACGCGATCGACGTAGTACAAGTGTTTCTGCAGCTCTGCTGCATTGAATTTCCTGTCTTCCTCTCTCTCTCTACCTGCTGCGTTATGGTCTTAGTTTTCCCATAAGCAAAAAAAATAGGGAAGTGAGGGGGGGAAGGAGCGGAGTGCGCTGAATGGAGGAAACACCGTCCAGTCTTGTGGCGGCCCACTCTCTACGTCTCTGAATGTTGTCACTTTTTCTCCGACGCCACAACGCTAACGCCTCTATTTCAGAGCACGATCGCCGAGCGATGCGATAGCATTGTTATCATGAGTATCGATCGTGATCGCATCGCAGATCGATTTCCATTCAAAGCATGAGATCGCAGCGATCGGCGATGGAACTCTCAAAGAGGCTTAAAAAGTTGTCCCCGCTCTATACTCGCGGGCAGGATGGCGCAGCACCCTTGCTTCGAAGCAGGAGGGCAAATACAGGGCTAGGTGAAATTCTCACTCATTTAGCAGCATTGAGGATCGCGGGGTGTGGTCTCAGTAAATAAAAATGAAGTTGTCCCGTCTTCTGCAGTTCGCATTGCGCTCGAGACCCCTTTCAGCTCGAATGGAACAGCCTGATTTTTCGAACTGAGAACGAAACGTCTACTGCATTTCTGTGTACCAAAACTACAACACTGGTATGTCGCTCTTGACGTTTCAAACGAAGTAGGCGTCGTGTTCTGAGCGGTACCGTTCGATTCATATTGCTATCCCAACCACGTTTGCACGTGTACATGCTGCCCTTAAAAAAACGTTCCTCAAGTACACCAATTTCACCCAGGAGGACCATATGCGCATCCTCCATCCTCACACACAATAAATGTCCATAATGAATGAAGAAGCGTAAATCTTACCCTGTCTTTCGGAACTTTTAGGACATCTTGGCAGAATTGGGTGATCTTTTGGCTGTGACGGATATTGTCCTCAGGCGACAGCATTCCTATTGACTCCACCTAAACATTGTTGCTCGAAACTTCGTTTCAGATTGACGCAGAATTCGCACTAATACCTCCTTATTTAGAAGTATTACCGCATCAGAGATTATCTCACTCTGTGTGGGAATACTTTCTTTACTCGCTTTTCATACTTTTGCGACGGCGGCGAATGCCACTTTTCGAGCTACGGCGAAACCAGGGTTTGGAAATGCTATGAAACTATATGTATATTGACAACTGACTCCTCTACACATGGAAATACTGATAGAGTGCCCGAATCGGCAATGAATATCAGAATGAAATCGGTGCCGATACGGAAAAACGCGGCAAATGCCGGTATGGCGGCAACAATGATTATGACTCAATAATCATTGCCTTAGCGGCGTTTGTCATAAATGTACCAGTTTCGGTCGAGAATTTAATGCCGATCTAAGCATTCAACCAGCACCCTCATGGGCAGCAAAGTCCGTTGTCAACCACCACCTAAGTTCTTAGTATTCATACCACTGGTTTCGCCTTAGCTCGAAAAGCGTCTTTCGCTGCCGCCGCAAATTATGAAAAGCGAGCTAAAGGGTCTGCAGAGTTGCGCCGCTCGGCGGCATGCCGCCGAGCGAGAGGATTGGGGCGTGGCCAAACACTGATGCGACGGCGCACTTCAATGCCTCGCAGAGTTGCAGCCGTGTCGTACAAACTCAATCATTCCTCCCGAAAATTTGAATTTTATCAATTTCGAAATTTCGTGTTCATTTTTCTTGCTCGTTTTTATGTGCTCATTGGATTCAACAAGATGCCATAAACTTAAAAGACGCCAGAACTGAAACATTCCGAAAAAACTCAAAAATTGCTAAACTTCATTGTGTTTTTGGAAAATCTCCGTCATTTCAAGAAAAATCGAAAGAAACGTTCTCTGAAATTTTTAATGAGAATCGATGTTATCCCACGGTAAGTGAAAACTGAAATGAACTCAATTCTTTTGGGAGTGAAATGCAGTGGATTACATAAAAAACGAACGAATGGAAAAAACGTTCAAGCGTTTATGGAACCGTGCGATCAATACCTCAAATGAGAGTAAAACTAGAAAAGGTCGCATGTATGACTGAACAATCGAAAAAGTACATTGAAAGGATCGATGGCGGCGCTCCTCGCCGACGATAGAAATGGTTCAGACCATTCCTCGCCGCCGCTCGCTAGCGGCGTCGCTCCTGTAGCCGCTGCTGTCGCGGCGACGAAAACACTGCGAGGTACCCGCGTCGCTGCTCTCGCGCGGCACGTCGCCGCCCTCACCCACTGTGTGGCGTTCTCCACTCTCCAGCACTGCCGTGCTGCAGCGGTACTCGCCGCGGCAAACACTGCAGACCCCTCTAGACTCTGGTTCATTTTAAGTGAACTCCTGTTTTCGATTATCACAGCGCGGAGCGGTGGCTTTTTCGTCGGAAACTCCTTATCACTAATTATATTTCATCAAGGCACACCGCTCCGCTGCTGGTGATAATCGAAATCAACGGGTCACTAGGGATTTACCAGGGATTGTATTCGCCAATAACCCGCCGGGTAGTCGAAGGGTAAATGAGGTGAAATTTCAGTACAAAACGCGCGCTCCACGGCCACCTCTCGCCTCCCTTGGCTTCCCTTGCGACCGCCGGAATTTTTCGAACAGCATAGCTGAAAAATGGCCGCTTCGCGGTGGAATCTTTATCTTTTTGCAGTGATATGGATACGTAACACAGTTTGCATTTCCATCTTACATGGTGTAAGATGGGTTGATCTGCTCCTCTGCCGCGCGCGGTATCATCCCTTCCGCTTCCCTTCGACTACCCTCGGCGGGTTGTTGGCGGATACGACCCCAGAACTTAGCAATATGATCTCTGGGGAGTCTGTAGTGAGCTTTCCATTCCTATTGCCACCAGCAGCGGAGCGGTGGGCGTCGATGAGAAATATCCAGTGCTGAGGAGGTTCCGTCGAAAAAACGACCGATCCCTGCTGTGATAATCGAAAACGAGAGCTTATAGTCTACAGCAATGGAAGTAGGACCTGGTGAGGTTGCGGACTCGTCCTAACATACGGTAGTTTGTTAGTGGTATCACTAATTTTTCCGAAGCAGCTGTGATAGATCGGTCAGTCTGTCTTTCCACCGATACGACTGCATCTGTGAAAGCAATGAAAACAGGTGAAAATAAGAGAGTGGAAACGAAAACTCACCGACCAATCTCAGTTATTTTAAAAAAATGAGTGATAACACAATCAGACTACAGTATGTAGGAAGAGTCCGCAATCTCACCAGGTCCTACTTCCATTGCTCTATACTATACACAATTTGTCCGCCATGGCCCGATACATTTGGCAACTGTTCAAAAAATCAATTTGGTGGGAATTTAAACACTGTCACCGTATAGTTCAAACTCCAGTCCATTTTACAAGTTGGGTGTTTTGAACGGTTCTTTTGCCATTTTCATTTACTAAGGTATACACCAAATGAAAAACATGATAAAATCGACCATGGTTTTTTTTTACGGGACCCTTAAGGTGATTCCTATCTTAATTTAACCCATTCACGACCAAGCCTAATTTTGGGTGACTGCAAGTTCGGACCGTGTGCAATTTTGCGTTACCGTATACCGTGTTCACCGATGGGACACGCGAGCTCGAATGGCACGCCACCGAAATTCGATTTTCGTTCTTCATGTTCATAGTGAAGCTATCAATGAAGTAAGCATTGTACCCGAAAAAAGCTCATAGCACTCTCTATCATGAGAAACAACTGCCTGAAATCACGGAAGGGTCAAGCGGGAATATTATTTCGCCGCTACTGCTCCGGTGATATTCACTTGAAGAAGTTTCTTTGAAGGCGATTCAGGAGCCTGCTATCTGCTTACAACTTTTGTATCGTGTGGTTAAAAAGGTGGTTAAAAAGGGTTCCCCTGCTGATAAAGCTAAGAAACGGCAGTAAAACAAAAAGAACCCATAGAGAACTCATAATGCTCTCGAAAAATTGTTTTTGCAAGGTCTTTTTTCATATTGAGCCGCAGCTATTTTCACAAAAGTTTGAACATTGTGACATTGTGGAGCTGCCGACGGTCCACTACTTACGTAGTCGAGTCTAGGATAGGTTAGTATACTGAACATGAGAATGGTCAACCAGAGATCGAAGGCTCATCAGTAACTGCTGATTTCTGAGATATAATTTTTATTTTATAGATGAGTGAGCCTCTATTGGTTTATAATCGCCTGTTCAACTGTTTTAGCCGGTTTTTTATGTAGTTAACACCAACTGTGTAGTCAGTACCATTCAGTGGATATAGTTGAAGTGTCGACGATGCTCATTTGCAAAAGGGTGCTGTGGGCTTACTTCTCAGTCATCAACTGATTAATCAGGCATCAGGTGCATATAGAAGTTTATTTTGGGCACAGTCGAACCTCAGCGGCAGAGGGCGGCTGAAGCCGGAAAGCTGCTGCTGATAGTAGATGAATACAGCAGCAATCAGCTGTTTTTTCACCGGGTGAAGATTGACCCAGGAAGGCTTGATGCGACAGCCACTCATCATGCACGCCGGCCGCATAGGCGGCCATTCGGACAGCTCTGCCTACTATAAGTCTACTCAAACGCACCTTGACTAGAACAACTGGATTTCTTGTGGCACCATGAGTGATCCGTTGCCCAGAATAAACCTCTATAGCGATGTTTTGCCTTGGCTTGGTCATCGATTCTGCTAAGAGATTAGTAAGAAGTTCCTGCAAATAATCACAATACCCCTTTTCTAATATAAACATTGTATTTCTCCAGGGGAAACCTCGAAATCGGAGGGGATGTCCTTGTCCGGCAAGTTTGTGGCAACTCTTATCATCGGCATTTCACAAGTGTCGTACTTTTGCAAGCAGTGCGGACCTAAAACACTAACTCCACAAGTTACAGCTTAAGTTTGACAGAGGCACTGCTTCAGTATCCCGCATCACACAACAATTCTCCGATCGTTGGGAATCAAGTTCCCCAAAAGTTTTGAGACTGACAAATTTTCAAGTCCAGTGGCCGTATTTACGGAGCTGTGGGAGTATTCCGGGAAGGTTTTCAAAACCAGCCGATATATGCGGCGAGCGGAATCGGACCCTCCCGTGAGGCCCCCGTAGTTTCATGAATGCGGCCACTCAGAAGATTTTAAACACCTTGCGCGCTACTTCATCGCAAGCTCGCTGGTTGCTTCAACGAGCTTGTTACTTCGTGGCGCGCAAGCATCATAGGTGGTGGCGCGCAAGCTTGTTGGTCAGTAGCGCGCACTTTGCTAGGTAGTGGCGAGCAACCTGTAATATACCGAAGACCACACATACAGTCCGAATTAGATGTACGTCATCAGTTCTCACTAAGAAGGTAGGTATGACAAGTGCAGGGCTCAACGGGTGAAAATGTTTTGTCCGACGTTCGTCCATACTCCAATCAGGGGTTATTACGGGCTATCAGGGGCGCTGACACAAGTTGGATATCCGTTTTTAGCTTCATTCAGAAGGAATAAAGGAGAAGATAAAGGAAAGAAGGGTTTTAGAATGCTATGTGTATCACACCTAGCCCAAAAAATCAGAGGAACGTGAAAAACGCTTGAAAAAATAAATAACTTCGAAATTAGAGAATTTCGAGAGACTTCAATTAAAGGTGCTTGGTAGCAAATCAGGGTCAGTAAAAACAGAGATCTAACATGGCTTTCTTGGAAGAGAATCACCAGCATAACAAAATGTGCTGCGGGTATGGAAAATCAGGAAGAAGTATTCAGAATATGACCTAGAGAATTTTTTTCCACTTCAAGGAAGACATGTGAATCATGTAATTACTGCATGTAGTACCCCAGAAAAGTGAGTATATACATGCATTGGTGAATTGGAGAAGTTATCGGAGAAAAGTTTGGCCGAGGATGTGTTAGTCGATCGATTCGGAGGCAAGAGTTCACATGTAGGGTACTCTGCTTCCAAGATCGCTGCGCGCAACCTTTTCCGTCAGAAAGTAGCTGCGCGCAAGCTTCTCTCGCTGCAAAAACTCCTCGAGGCTGCGCGCAAGCTTCAGACTCGTGGCGCGCAAGTTTCAGCCTCGTGGCGCGCAAGACGGTTCATGAAAACGACCGCGCGCGCAAGAAGTATTCAGAAAAGTCGTGGCGCGCAGCTTATTTGCGCTGCTTTTCGTGGCGCGCAAGCGGTTTCAAATCTTCTGAGCACAGGATTCATCGAATGGTTTTGAAGACTCGTTGTACTGTATGGCACCAATAATTGAAAAGTTGACCTACGCAAGGATGGTTGGATGTTGTACGCAATACTGTGAGAATTTCACGATCCCTTTCAAACAACGCGTGTGTTGAGATCAAACGATGGTAAACTTCTCTCCTTGTTTAAAAGAATGCCCTCCGAAAATGCAATACAAACGCAGAAGAGAAACAAGAAAACTTCCCAGCCGGAAATCGCGCAGACTCTGCCGGTACATACATAGGATTCTGAGTTCATTAGCATGAAATCATCAAAAAAAAACAAGTGATAAGTCTAACGGTATTGTTTAGAATTTTCGAGACTCTGGCGGGAAGCAAGGCTTCACCTGAAGGCAGTGCTCACGATGGAAAAGTTGGCCGTTTTTTGTGTTAAAAACGTCAGCTTTAAGTCCCTCTAAGAAGAGTAAGGACGTAAATACGATAAAAACGGCGAGGGAGTGGGTGAAAATTTCGTGGACCAGCCGACCCATTGGATAACCCCGCTCACGTCATATAACAGTTGGCCTGCGTTCGTTTCATCCGAGGAACAGTTGCCGGATTTCAAATAATTTTTATCGTGTAAGATTCTAACATCCAAGTATGTCCATTGGCCCATCTTATTTTAAAGGGTTTTCGGTGAAAGAAGCAAAAAACAAAATCACTTGGCTAAGAATTTTGAAGCGCAAAACCATTGCAGACGTTACGTTTGACGATTTGTCCGCAGTTCCCCGAAACACACCAAACAGGCGTAATTAAATATTTCAGAGGTCTTTCTGAACAGCTTTTCACCGGTATTTGAGAATTTGGTAAAATTTCTTCTTATTGAACTCTTTCTTATGGTGCTACCTACACAAAAACATCGAAAACTAGAATACGGTTTTTTCGTCGTAAACACTACCTTCATAGAAGTTTCCTAAAAAAAGGTGAGCGTTGGAAGGACTTGGAAGAATATGATCAATCTTTCTCAGAATAAACGAAGCTTGCAATCTGACGAGATATTGATACAATGCATGCATCACTGTGCGACTATTCACAATTCATACCAAACTGCATAATGATTTTACCTTTATTTCGTGATTTCGACGGAACTTGGGAGCCAAGTGAAGAACCAAAGACTTTTAACGACTCGCTTAGTTGAGTTCGCCGCAAGGCATTAGGCTTTGGTCAGGGAAATCCCTCTTTGGAGGACGCCTCCAACTGTAACCCCACAAACCCCACAATCTTTTATTCTAGCCTTGTAAAATTTCGGCGTTATCTTCTTCAAGGAAAAGGGTCGTTTATACACTCACGTCAGAATTTCACCAAACCCGGAGCTTCAACCCCACGGAAGGAACTGAAAACGCGTCACACCAGAATAAACACCTACCTTGGAGTTTTAACACTTTAAATAAACCAAAGTATTAGGCATCGATTCTGATGAGCGTTCTCTCCGACCAGGATCTTCTAGTGATGGAAAACAATAGCAATCATTAATGGCACAGTCCAACCTCAGCAATAATTTTCGATACTTCACTCTAATCATGGCAAGCGAAACAACC